>JARQZK010003619.1:185000-272500 GCA_030704885.1 Cynegetis impunctata
AATTACTAACTTCAATTTATTCATAAAAAAACAAAAGACATGGTTATCAAATTAAAACCCTACTCCCCGTTAGAGTATCTAAATTGATGTTCATTTCATGCTCAGTAGGTCTGAAAAATATTTTTGGTTCTAGTTTTTTGACTCTGTTTAATTAATGTGTAGCATTAGATGTTGTAGATGAGTTTTGAATATTTCAAAATGAAGATTATATATATATATATATATATTCATATTTATATTTTTATATATAAAAATATATATACATATATATATATATATATATATATATATATATATATATATATATATATATATATATATATATATATATATATATATATATATATATATATATATATATATATATATATATATATATATATTTAAAAATATATATATATATATATACAGCGTGACACAGAACTACGTAATCGGTCAATAATTTTTTAGTCATTGAAGATATCGATATGAAATTTTCGAGGCAATTATGATCTGACTAAGTCTATTTTTCAAAATTATTTCCAAGAAAATCGCACTTTCGGTTTTGCCGGAAGTGATATCAACTTTGTTATTTCAAATGGAATACTCGGTATATCTTTTGATTCTCGAATTTCTTATGTAATTTATAATAAAATTGGCATGCCATTTTTTATACCTAACATTAACAGTTTTCGAGTTATTATTTTTTTCTCATAAAATCTTTACAGTTGCGTCTTCAACAATAATATATATAATAACTTCTTTGTTAATAGGTATATTAATATGTGATTTGGATTTTTGTAACCTAGAAATACTGTTTTATTCATGCCTTTTCAAAATTTTCTATATTTCTAACTAATTACATGATAAAATCTAGGGTGAAGTTGGCAAATTTTAAACTTTAATAACTTTCTTATTTCTAATGGAATGCTATGTATATTTTTGCATCATTCAATTTGTTATCAAATTACCTTTTGATTTGTATAACCATTCTCTATACCTAAAGTTAATAATAACAAAGATATTTCACAATTCTGTAATAATTTATACAACAACACACCTGAGAAATCGAATAGCGAGTTATTCTAAAGTAAGTTATAGCCTACTTCTGTTGAAGTCGCTTTTAAAATTTTACGAAATAACTAATAACTTCGAATCTGTTCATTTTAGGTATAAATAATGGTATGACAATTTTATTATAAATTACATAAGAAATTCGAAAATCAGAAGAAATACAGGGTATTCCATTCGAAATAACAAAGTTGATATCACTTCCGGCAAAACCTGGAATGCAATTCTCTTCAAAATAATTTTGAGATATAAAGACTTAGTCAGATCAAGTTTGACCAGAAAATTTCATATCGATATCTTCAATGACAAAAAAGTTATGGACCGATTACGTAGCCCTGGGTCACCCTGTATATATATATATATATATATATATATATATATATATATATATATATATATATATATATATATATATATATATATATATATAATGATATTTTGGATAGTTTTTCATTGTTCCTTTGGGTTTGTTATTATACTTCATAGTATATAGGAAAAAGAATTTCATTCCAGCCGGATGTGCCACGACATCTTCCGTTTTTTCGAATATAGACAGAAAATTCCTAAAGAAATAACATAATAATACAGATGAAAACTACTAGAATTCCAATTTGTCTTAAATCCCTTTTTTTTCAATCAATTAATCAGTACACGCCCAATGCATGAAACAATAGGGTAAAGAATATCATGGATGCCTCATTTTCATTCATGCCGAGTTCTGTTATCCATTTCCAAGACGAAGTTGTTGATTATAACCGTCATTTCTCAAAATGAACTATTAATTCTGAAAGGCTTTGCTTAGACAAAGGTTTTCGCAGAATGCTTGCCTTGAATAGTCGAAACTGCTTTCTCCTTTCATTTAAGTGATATTTGTCGTTGCTAGGAAGTTGGTGACGAGTCCAAATTGGCGCAGAGCTTCGAGAGAATCAGAGACCTAGTGAGAAAACGCAGGGAGCAACGTCTTCAAAGCGATAACAATTCGCGATTAGAAAAAATCGTTAGGGAAGTTATGCAGAGGAAAGCTGAAGAAGAAGCTGCCTTGAAAGGTAGGAATAGTTATCGTAACAAGAAATCTTTCCTAAATAACATAAAAGCTTATAACTCACGATAATAGAATGCTTTAACCTATATACAGAGCCTTCATTTGAAAACTATGCACTGCAAATGACTTTTAATTTTGAGTAATTTTGAGTAAGATAAAAGCAGGTCAAATTTGATATCAAACCGAACATTCGAAAATACTATTCCCTTCAATTCAAGTATCATTCTAACTTTTCTTCAAAATTGCAAACTGCATCATTTTTTTGCAATATATCAATTCAAAGATCATAATAAAATTTTAAAAAACCTCCATCAATAATGTCATATTTTTCGCGCGGAAAGCATCACGTTGAGATGTGATTCTAACGGATTGAATTATATTTTGAAAAATCACGCTGAAATAGTATACCGAACTGAAAAGGGGAAAATAATATATTTCAGCAAAAAAAAAAATGCTTAATGCACCATGGTTGAGGAAAATAATTGAAACGAACGAAGGAATGAATGTACCACAACATCAACTTGATACATGTTTCCAATTTCACCCCTCTATTCTAAAAAAAAAAAAAATGGCGAAGTGCATCGTGCAGGTATTGATAGTGATTTGAACGGAATAGTCCTGACGTGAATGGTTGAAACTACTAGAAGGCACTTCCTCATCATCAACTCAATTTACGTATCAAGTTTGAACCCTCTAACTCAGTCTTCAGAATTAGTTTTGGCAAATTTTCAAAAATCACGAAAAACCAAGATATATCTACGTAAAAATGGTGGCGTTCAGAAAAATTCAACCAAATTTTGATAGTTTAGTTCTGCCTCGTAAACCACTTTATATACCAAATTTCAGCTCATTTGCTGTGATGAGAACCGTTATAGATGTCAGTATGTACTGGGAAAGGAATTTGTATAAAAATTAGAAATATTCACGTAAATATGGCGAAGATTGCAGAAAATTACCCAAATCACTTTCGTCATGCAACGGAAACAGCTCATTCGACTTGATGAGAACCGCTGGAGATGCTAATATGTACCGGGAAAAATAATATTTATATATATATATATATATATATATATATATATATATATATATATATATATATATATATATATATATATATATATATATATATATATATATATATATATATATATATATACAGTACAGTAAAAAGGTATATTTTACTAAAAAAAAATACTTAATGGCTGAAATTTTGAAGGGGTGTTCGGGGGCATGTCCTGAGTCTAAAACTGAGTTTTCGTATTCGAGGGGGTGGAGGAAGATATTCAACGATAATTATTAACTGCACGTAGAAAGTGCAATGCACGAGCAATGAGAGTACGACACGCGGCTCGCGCGGTCAACATTGGCGCGCGCAGTCAACTTGATCGTTGGAGTGATGGAAAACTCTTCATCGTAGAAGGGTGTTCGAGTAGTTTGTAGGTAACTTCAAGTACTTTGAAATGGTATCCAATCAGTATGCGAAAAAACTTACCTTTTTCACGGAATTCGCGAAAAATGAAAAACTACCCTTCACTTTTGACCTCTGACCGGCAATTGTAATTGACCTAAGCGACCTATGACCTCGATTTTATTATCTTTGGATAGATGATTCAATTTCCTACAAATATGATTTCTTGGACTTGACTGTACGGGCAACAGCAACGGAGATATAGAATTAAAACGAACTCACCCCCATATAGACCGGGGATTGTATCTTTCCTCATCTCCTCGAATACGAAAACTCAGTTTTATACTCAGGACATGCCCCCGAACACCCCTTCAAAATTTCAGCCATTAACTATTTTTTTTAGTAAATGCCATTTTTGTGTCTCTATCTACTGTACTATATATATACATCAGACATGAAAAACTTGAAAAATCGTGGTCTAGGAGTTCTAAAACCCATAAAAGAACTCTCGCACTTGACTGATTTTTTTCGATACAATCCAAAAGTATGTATTTTATGGGAAAATACTACTAAAAATTGATGTCCAGTGAATTTGTAGATATTGAACACAACGATATGACTCAAGACCATTTTTCAAACTTACTACACTGATAAATATGTAGATCTATATAAATGTGTTCAATAGAGTGGCCAAAATATGTCTTCTTTCTGTGATGATATTTAAAATTGTTTGCTCATAAAGCTCTTTCCGAAGAAATTCACGGACTGAAAAGTAAAACTGAGGAATATAGACAATCGAACTTGGATTTGTTGCAGAATAATTTTCATCATTTTTACCGTTTACCACATGTATCATGAACCGACAGAATATATTCTTGTTGATATATATATATATATATATATATATATATATATATATATATATATATATATATATATATGGCTTGCATTGTTCTTTTGTTTCCATTTCCATGTATCATAAGGCAGAGGTGATAAAAAAAATACATTTTCAAACTTCCATATTGATATCACATCTGAAGCTATATTTATTTTAAATGAATTCACTTGAAATTAAACCATGTTCGGACTGTGTAGTTTTGAAATTGAGACATGTCGAAGGAATAAATTAAACCATAAAACCAAAGCAAATAGGATGCATCCTTGACGTAATAGTGAATTTTATAAGGTCTGAAGGGTAGATTTTTTATAATAGAATCAAAAAACATGAAAGAAGTTATGTTAATTATAAGAGCTACTTCCACTATTCCAACCATTTAATAGAAGAAACACCTGATTTCAACCATAATTTCAAAGTTTTACATACAGAAAATATGTCTCAAAATTTAAATTCATTAGAATCTATGGAAATTTCAAAACATAAATCGTCAGATATTTCACTCAATGAGCAAACTGAACTTAGTAATTCCCGGCTATTATACCTGGTATTTTAACCTCTTAATAGTAAACCATTTCAAATAAGTAAATACCTATTATATAGTTCTGGAAAGCATTAATGCAACTCCCTGTTATTAATACAATAATATAATATATTCGGATAACATTTCAGATAATACATAAGCATATATTTGATATATTTTAAGAATATGTAGTATTTGATATATTTTAAGAATTAGTTGGTAACTAAATCTGATGAAGACACTGTATTGTCAAAACAATTGTCATTTATTGTAAATATAGTGGAAATTATGTTTTACTGAACGTTTTCTCATTTCTTATTACAACTGCCTTATGAAAATAAAAAATTTCACAACATTCATTTCATTTTCTTCGTATCAAAACTGAAAATTAATTAATGAATGATAAGAAACTATATAACTAAGCGCAGTTGTGGAATCAACGTATTATTATACATTTTTTCAAAGAAAATATGCAGTAGTTACAATAAAATCTTTCGAACAACTGTTTAGCTTAAGTATGAAGCGGCGTTTTACGATTAGCTGAATAAAACATTCAAGAATATTGAATAAAGGAAATAATGATACTATAAGTGATATATTTTCCATAATAATCAATCAATAATTTTTAGTTATGAGATATGCAATAGGAATATAAAATACTCCGATAAAAGTATCACTAAAACTAGATGAAAGGATTAAAAAACTATTTCGAAATCCTGAAATATTAATTTTGACTCATTGTAGATTCGGTAGTATTTAAAAATCTTGATAACTGAAAAGGAACATAACTACTCTACCTTTTTAAATTAATAATAATATTTCTTGTCAAAACGCGAACATCTCTAAACTTTCACACAAATTGTTATTGCACATTTCTATATAATTATATGAAGCAAAATATATACAGCGATGAATGAGATTGAGTATGAGTCTGAAAAAGTATATGCTCCAAATTTTTTCAACTGATATGTGTAATAAATTAAAATGAGTTAAATTTCCAGCTGGAATCACCGGGATACCAGTCGAACAGTCAGTGGCTAATTTTCCGAGAGATAAGAGAAGTTACCAGGAAGCAATGAACAGACCTATATCTATCATCAGTTATGAGCCTCCAGAATACCAGGTCAGTTCAATAGTAATAACTTCCAAGGTGAAAAATAGTATAGTATATTTTCCTCCATTATATTGAAATTCTGTCATTTTGTTGTCGCACTCCACGCCAAAGCTGCAATAAGACCTTTGTGACTAAGTATTCTACCACTCTAGATGATCCACGTTTGTGATAGAACACAAAGTTTTTTTATATTCCGACTTTATTTGATAATTGTTTTGAGTAGAATGTTTTTGTAAGTTTTATTATCTGTACGTTTTAGCAGTATTGTAATTCTTCTTTAATAACCTCGCCATCGCTGAGGAAATGTGAATCAATCCTGACGGTAGTTTAAGATTAATGAGAAAATAATTCTCAGCATTTCCTCTTGGCCAATTTATAATTAACAGGTTTTTTCTCAATTTTCTAGGACCACCCTTTTCCCCAATATCCCACCTCGCTAATCATTTGGACACCCGATATATATATATATATATATATATATATATATATATATATATATATATATATATATAATGGAATATAATGATATTTGGGTATGAAGTCAATGAAAACAAGCGTATCCTTTTTGTTGAGCTCTAGCTTTCGGAAATATTTATTTTTCCTTCATCAGGAGCAGAATTTGAGGATTTGTTCCCAGTTGGAAATAAAAATACAAATAATATCGCACATAATCAAAATAACAGGAGCATGGTCTAGTGACAAAAGCCAACAAATAATTCATTTCAAAAGAGCAACAACTTCACACTTTTTATAAATCTTCTTTTATGATTTTATGAGTGATTTTTGAAGTGTGAAGTTGTTGTTCTTTTGAAAGTTATTATTTGTTGGCTTTTGCCACCAGACCATGCCTCTGTTATTTTGATTATGTGCGATATTATTTGTATTTTCATTTCCAACTGGGAACAAATCCTCAAATTCTGCTCCTGAAGAAGGAAAAATAAAGATTTCCGAAAGATAGAGCTCAAGAAGAAGAGTAGGCTTGTTTCCGCTGACTTCATATGCAAATATCGTTATATTCCATAAAACAATTGGTAAGTTGATTATACATATACCTTGTATTAATATATATATATATATATATATATATATATATATATATATATATATATATTATATATATATATATATATATATATATATATATACATATATATATACATATATATATATATATTATATATATTATATATATATACCGTATATATATATATATATATATATATATATATATATATATATATATATATATATATATATATGTGTATATATATACATACATATATTCATTCATATTATTCAAATCTGAATAAGTTCTATCATCAACGTGTAATTCATGAAATTGTGTGTGAAATTTATCGTCAACATTTTAAGATAATAATATAACGTTGAAAAGTAATTACTTTAATAGAATGAGTCGGCCTCCACGGCCTCTCATGCCAGAGAAACAAGTTAACCTATTTATCATATCAAATGATGAAAGTGCCCACATTTAAATTTTCAAAAGATTCAAACTCTCACCTCAGGTAATTTATAACAAAATTTGATAACTGACTTTCTAGTATAGATTCAATTTATAGATCAGTTTGGAAATTCTCTTTTAACTCGAGCAATGAATGCCGGCCTTTCTTTGAAATTTAGGCACAAAAACGATTTCGCCGCAATTCACTACTACCCTTTAGCTTCCTGATTAAGCTCTCACAGGATGGAAAAAAATCGTTGAACAAAATAATGTTCTACAAATTGTTGCAACTTATTCACAATTGAATCAATAGTAACTACGTCTTATATTTCAGGATTAATGGGTGAAAACTTATAATGGGTAAATACAGAAAACAGAAAATAGAAAATCGATCAGCTATAAAACTGAAATTAGCGATAGCCTTTTCATATATATGTATATTATATAATTTGCTGGCCTATTTAATGTACAGAGTGGCCCAACCAACTGAAAATAATTATTTCCTCAATATGATATTACACTTAATTTTCATGGGTATGTATCAAGTAGATTCAAAAATATTCAAGAAACTTCTTTTTTCTAATACAACAGTATTTTCCTTCATTCTTTTTCAAACTAGTTGATCAAATCATCAACTATCTGAACAAAATCAATTTACGAACAGAAACAAAACTTGAATTTACTACGTTTATTATCACAAAAAATCTTTGAAAAATATAACACTGCCATTGCAATTTCGGTCACTAGACCATCATCGGGCAGATTGAGCTAAGAACTTTTTCCCAATTTTCTAGGACCACCCTTTTCCCCCATATTGCACCTCTCTAAACCTTATTCGGACACCCGACAGTTCTTAACTCAATCTGCCCGATGATGGTCTAGTGACCGAAATTGCAATCGCAGTGTAATATATTTCAAAGTATTTTTGTGATAATAAACGTAGTAAATTCAAGTTTTGTTTTTGTTCTTCATGTTAAATTATCACGTAGTAACGACGGATTCCATCAACTATTTAAAACCAATTTACAATAGTCATATTAAATTAGTTATATAAAATACATAATATCAATTTTATATTCGAATATGGATTCAAAATAATCATATGATAATCACATAAATATATCAAAGCTTTACCGAAACGTGTTTCATTTAATAATTCATTCAACCATAATAAAAATTCGCCTAAATTTTCATACAATTATATCATTATTATTATGGTTGCAATACAAATGCCATTAATAAATCAACAATCATGTTCTGCTTCTCGTAGAATGAAATCAACTGATGTCTACTGAATGTTGATAAGGTATTATTGTTGAAAATTCAAGAAAACTATCTGCTCAAGCAACAACTAAAATATGTTGTGATTGCTCTCTCTGATGCCACAATCCGGTCTCTGAAAATAATGGGAAAAATTAGAGCATTGCTTCCAGTGTTACCTGCATACGTGAAGAATCGAACGATTTAACACGTTGCAGAACTTCGTATGGTGGGCACCTATAGATGTAAGATAATATGAGTTTTCTGTTAGGCCTAAGGTAAGATACCTCTCGGTTTCCAATAGACGGCGCTATAATTTGTTCGCAACTCATTAATGCTCTTCTTAGGAACTATTAGGTGGTTATGTAAATTCGAGGTCGTACCAAGCTAGTTAGTCGAGTATGTTAGGTACGCTGGCTAGTATTTGGGAGGTCTCGGGTTCAAACCCCGGGGCCGACTGGTCTGCCATGAGTTTTTCTCAGAGGTTTCCTCATGGTAATGTAATTCACTGCTTGCAAACTCATAAGGCGAATGCTGGGTCAGTATTAATCCTCTGAACTCTACCCACACTTCCTATGTTTTATAAATATCCCGTCTCACCTATCCTTAATGCACTTGTACTTACAAGTGTATCATCTGTTCTGGCTGAAGGAGTTAATCCCAAACTCAAGCTGCCCGCCTCCCTGACACATACTTCAGGGAGGAATGAAACACGTGTGTTTCCTTTCCTTTTTCGAGGTCGTTGCACTCTTAGTCCATGGAAGGGACACTACTGGTGAGCTCATTGCAGACAGTCTAGTGTTTCTACCGACTTTAGTGCCGTTGTCGAATATCCTAACATTTTGTCTTGAAGGTTAAATTGGAATTCTATGTCGCCAGATCTCATAACTAGCTTAATTTGATAAATCCTCATTTGATAAGTTCTCATTTCTTCAAATAAATTTTCCAACGTAGGTGTTTATGACCCATTAAACGAAATCTATACACTGAAATGGCGGCACTCTTTGAAAACAGTTGGAAATATCAAAAAGGCACTCATTCTATGTACCTTCTCACTCAATCTGGAGGAGAATTTGTGCTACGCAAACCAGTAAAAATCAGAAAATAGCACGAGAAGGCTACATTAGAACGACGTTGGTTAAAACCCCCAAATAATACTGTCCGAACATTCATGCAATGCAGGTACTAAATTTCTACCCTCTACGATCTGCAGAAGCTTTGGTGATGCAAAAAACCGCAATGGTGGTGGATAGAGACAAAAGTTCATTCTGGCTATGGATACTTAAATACCTAAAACCATCTCAACCCTCATGAGCATTTTCAACCCTTTCTCCTTATAGCCTTTTAGCTCCATAACACTACAAAAAAACACAAAAGGCTTGTTCACAATCAATCTCCATATCTTTTGTCACCCATTTGAAATATATCTTATTATGTACCTCTACGCCACTCTCTTTCTCAATTGGAGTTGTCAAAATTGAATTCACACAAATGTGAAAAACCCCAGATACTAAATTTCTGCTCATTTGATCATCGAACAACTTCTCACTTCATGGTTCTGAAGCTGAAAACCCTAATTTTTGACTTTCGATGCAGTTCAATAGTCTATAATCTTCAAGAAAAATGAAAATAGGGAAATATGAAGGTATATGTTATGAACTATTTGAGAAAAAACTATTCAATTAAAAACCAAACTATTACTTGTGATTTCTGGATCTTGTTTCAAATGATCTCGATCTCATCGTTTTGTCAGAATTATATACCATCTATTCCATTTCAGGAAACAATATCGGAATCGTGTGAAATCAGAAGATCGAACCAGTACACAACACTCATTAATGGTACCTCTGAAGACAGTGACGTTGCTGAACATTTACCTCCATCCCGAAAAGGAACCCCCAAATACCAAAAAAATAGGTCATCAACAGTAGACTCTACAAATAAAAACAAAGGTATGGATTTCTCAATCACTACAGATATTTGCGTATCAAAACATACACACTTCAAATGAAAAAGAGTCCATAAATTAACTAAAGTTAAACTCTAGGCTTCATTCCACTAGAATTGGTGTATTTACTCGACGTATATGTTTCGGTATATAAAAGGATTATAAAAAGTGTTCTAACTGTTTTGAAAATGCAACAATTTATTTCTCTGCATTACTGCTTCAATGAGGTGGGCTATCCTAAACTCTTAGGACATCCTCACTCGTTAAAGACGAGAACAGTACCTTATTAAAACAGATTGATTGTTGCATTTTCAAAACAGTTAGGAAACTCTTGATAGCCCTACATATATATTTCAAGTAAATATAGCAATTTTAGTGGATTTGGGCTAAGTTGATTTATTCAAGAGAGTTTATTTACGAATCATGTTTTCCGCAGGTTAAATTGTTGAAAAATAGTAGTTTTTTTGAATGTTTGCTCACGCAAAACTAATAAATTAATTAATGTGCTCAGAATACTCTTTAAATTAATGAAATATATCACCTGTGAACTGAAAGTGTTATGTACTGAACTGAAACCAGAAGTAGTAAATACATATTACATTTAGTAAGCCAGGTAGATATAATAATGTCTTGAAAATTCATTATCATAGAGGCTGGTTTGTGAGATATTGTTAGATCTTTGAATATTATCTGAATCAGGTTGATAAAGTGAACACTCAACTTTTTCTCTTAAAAATTCAATAGTTCTATATTTCCCTCTAGGTAGTACCTGCTCGTAATTCATTCACTTGAAAATGTGAGAATGGTGTAGTTCGAACACTTACGTAAGGTAGAATTGAAATGAAAAACAAACTCTATCAGAGCAAGCTGCATCAGAGGAGCAGGTTTTCATACAGTATCGAGTTTGCAAAATCTACTTTTTCAAAAAATGTTTCCAAATTCGAACCAGCCTTCCGCCTATTTAGTTTACCAATTTTGAACACTATTGCTTCAACATTGCGCCCCATATCGAGTAATCAAAATTTATTTCCTCCCCTATGTTTCAACTTCCTGACCGATCCATACCAAAACCAATTCCATCCAAGATGACATAAGAAACTATCTACCTACCAACTTTCAAATCTATTGCTGTCTATCGCGTAAACAAAATTCATTTCCTTCTTTTAGGGGGTCAACCCCTAATAATTAGTACCAAAACAAATCCAATACAAAATATCATTCGACACTACCTACTTATAAGGTTTCACCCCTATTGCTCCAAAATAGCGCCATTTACCGTTCAAACAAGATTCATTTCCTTTCAAGGAGTGCCCCTACATACAAACTTTCAACCATATTGCTCCAAAATTGCGCCCTTTATCGTGTAAACAAGTTTAACATACAGAATATCTAACATACATAACGAAAATATATTATGGAGCTAATTATAGATGGGTACTGGAGCTAATTACAGATGGGTACGAAAGAAATTCCATCACATTTCCCGATCGTATAGGGTAAATTTAACCACCTAGGTGCAATGTAATAGAATTTCAGGCCCGTACTCATATATAATATTAAACGTATAGCTGATTTGCAATTGCGGACTTAGGTGATTTAAGTGCTTTTGAAGCTGATTGCATAAGGGTACGATTGAAATTCTACCGAAGCCGGAAATGACCCTTGAGGGTGATTTTCCAGACTGCGGAGGTGCGATTTCATAGAAATACCGGCCCCTACTCTCTTTTAATCTAGCGGAATTAATAAATTATGTTTTTCAGAAATGAAAAGAGAAAGGCAGGTAGAAAGGGCATAAATAGCTTCATTAAGGGTGAAGGGAATATAAAAAAAAATTGTGGAGTGTACATCATTGAATGACCAGATTTATATATAGTAGAGGAACGAATTGTTGATGAATTCGAATACTTTCGTGAAATAGGAACATAAATCATTGAACAATTAATGATAGTAAAACAAAAAACGAATCACCCTGTTGATTTTAAAGAGCTGTATTGCACGAACCCTAGAAATAGAAAACATAATATATATATATATATAAAACCAAATGCTTCGCCAGGATAGGATGATAATAACGATTAGTGACTTGAAGATATTTGAACAATCAATTGTACCAATTATTACTAGATTAGCAAATGACATACCTAATACGACATAGACAATTCCCAGGTTAGTACGATATACAAATCTGGACCTAAGAATGAAATGAGTAATTATCGGCCGTTTAGTGTTATCTGCAACTTTGCTGAAATCAGAATTATTAACTTCTTGGAGAAATATGCTAGTTTTGATCAATATATGGCTTCATAATAAATAGCTACTCTATGTGCAACAGTTGACCTTGTGAATTATGTAAATAAAAGTCTTGATAAAAAAATACATCAACAAAGTTTTTTATTGATCTGAAGAAAGCCTTTGATATAGTGGACCACAAAACGTTACTGTATAATTTGGAACAAATGGGTGTAAGAGGCAATATGAATGAGCTAATAAATTCATACTTGACTAACATAAAGCAACTCGTAACTGTTGATTAGACTAAAAGTAATCTACTAGATATTTTAAGTGTTCTCCAAGGATCTGTAATTCGACCGCTCTTATATATTTTATATCTTATGAGCCTGCAGAAAGCTTCATTGAAAGCTAGGTACCTCACTTGTGCAGCTATTTAGTGACTTATCATTAGAAAAATTGGTAACAATGGTTAACGAATATATGATAGTGTATAAAAATGGCTACTACATAATAAGCAAAATGTTAATTAGATAAAGTGTGTATATGATCTTTGAATAAAAGGGTGTCATAGTGGCTGAAGTCGAAGTAAAATTACATGAAAAAATCTTAAAACGAGTCGCTAGATTGAGACAAAAAGTAACTCCTATAATGGGGGCATTTTATAGAAGTAGATCCTACATAGATGATCAAACCAAATATTTTATATACAAAACTTATTTTCCAAGCATTTATAGATACATGATACCAATATGGAGTACATGTGAAATAAATTTATATACCTACTGGTGAATAGTCAACTGAACAGGAATACTGAAATGAATCATTGAAGTCACATGCAAATACATGATACAAGACATAAGCTAAAACATGCAGAAGCCTTGAACAAATAAAGTTCTCAATAACCCAATAGATAGAGAAATAAAATGTACATGAAGTACCAGAGACTATTGGGATCTGACATTCCTGCTGGCTCACTCTGGCGGTCAGTTGCATGAAGTTTTTATTTCCAACGTTACCATATGCAATTGCATGTACAAGTTTCTGATGTCTTACAAATTACGGTGCAAAAGGTGAAAAATGAAATTTTGCAAACCTTAGAATCACCAGTGCTGTTGCGTGAAAAGTTGTCATTCAAAGCATATACAAATGCGAGTGTTAGCTTTTATCGGTTTCCGAAGCCAAATAAATATATGGAAAATCAATATGAAGAAGAAAAACACAAATCCGACGATGACGGTGTATTCTTCGCATTTTTCAAAAGAAAATCACATTCTTTCACGTAATTATCTCCTATGATTGAAATTCAGGTTAATTATCTTCATTAATGAAAATTCAATATGCAGTCAAAATGTCGATCCTGTTTGTAATATTCCGAATCTCATGATAAGGAAAGGAATTTGAAAGCAGACCGAGCACGTTCAGAAAGAAGAATCAATTGAGACGTTAAACCTGATACTTCAGTGAATACTAAAGATATGGAAAAATATCGTCCATCAAACCATGCGGGATTTAACCAAGATGTTTTCACAGAAAGCGACCATTCTCAATTTTATAAAGAAAGTATCTCGGCAGAAGTCTTAAATGTAGGATTGAAGGTGATATCACAATATATTTACATTTTCCATTGAGCCCAACAGAACATGAACAAGTGCAGAATCAAAATTTTTTCTTGTTCTGTAGACTCTCCATCAACTTCATGAGGTTTTTCTCTGAATAATAATAATAATGAATAAATTTATTCCCAACAGGTTTACACCCAATTACAGAGAAAAATAATAGAAATAAAAATATAAATACAAATATATGCATAATAGACTCTTATGCTAACATATAAGAAAATTATAAGAATTCTATCAAAACCATAAGTAAATCATATACAATTCATAATCCCATATACATAACAGCAATCATCATGATACCTCCTGGCGCTGTTCTAAATGGCATGTCAAAATCACCGATAGCGCATCAAAATATATATCACATCGATTACAGCACCTATCATAAACATTGCACATAAAATTGATAGGAGAACGTGACATAACATTTAATCTGCTGTGAACAACATGAAAAGTATTACTCCGTCTCAGACCAGGCCTTGATACGCGGATTTTTATCTTACTAAGAAGAAATGGTGAGTCAAGTTTATTGTGCAGAATTTTTTGAAAGTGAGAAATAGCTAGACCAAAAGCAGTAGAGTTGAAGATATCAGGCCTTGACTAGTTTTAATTTTTCCCAAATTGTATGATGAATTTGCATCTTACCAACCTATCACCTTCTCTGTATCTTCTGTAGAGTGAGTTCTCACCTGCATATCGCTTCACACTTTCACTTAAAACTAACATTGTTATGAAAAATTCAAAAAACTTTCAAATCTCTCATACAACCCATGTCCAAAGTTTGTTCTGAAGCGCCATACTTTGGCGATATCACTGAAGCTCCGTCTCTATATCAGATCTCAATAAAGAATATTGCAAGTTTTAATGAATATAGGTTTTTTCTCGAAAACTGGCGCTTTTTCAAACAAAATTAATGTATGCTATTATTGACTATTTTTTGATTGTTTATTTTATATATTTTTTCATTTTGGTTGAATAATATTATCTTCTAGATGCAAGAGATGTAACCCAATTGATGTATCTAAATGCCAAATATGTAATCAAGCACACTTGTTCTCAACGAATTTATGATCCCGAGGCCAACCAAACTGTGCCGATTTGGGACCACTTTCTGCTGTATTATATATTTGATTTGATGATCTAATAACTTGTGTAAATCAGGGGCGGCTATTCGAAGGCGGCTATGGAGGCTAAGCTGCCTCCTCAATAATATTCCTTGTCACTAATATATTATATTGAATAGTCAGCATTCAGCATATTCATATTAATCAAAATCATATTATTTTATGCACCTACCTTCCTTTCAACCTTCATTATATAATATAATTTATTAATTACGATAAAAGGTATTTATATTGACTGCTTACTGTATTTCATTAATGTCAAGATTTTATATCAACATTGGCAATGCTGCAGAGGCTTAATAAGGTATAGACGCGTTCATTATGCCATAATGCCATGCCAGAGAGAAAAGGAAACGCTGCGAAAGAATATATCTTATTCACTCTATTGAAATAGAAAAGACCGGTAAATGGCAACACCGATTGCAGCTAGCTGCTCGGTTCAAAGAGAATACAATACTCACACAATGTCGACCAATCACAATTATAAGCTTTCGGGTAAAATCGAGTAAATTCGTTGAAAAGCATTAATCGTAGTCACTAGTGGACGAAAACTGTTTTGGTTTTAATTTATTTTGCTCGCTTATTATTTTTAAAATGAGTTCGGTTACTGAAGTTAATTTTAAAAATTTCAATGGTGACTTAGTGGAATATTTGTTATCCCATAACTTGAGTGCACTAAGTTATGACGATAAAGTTTTTATAAAAACATTGCGACCTACCCCGGAATTAAACAATCTGGTGCAGCGTAACAAACAACAGAATCGCGGTTTTAATATCAGAAATTATGAGAGATATCCTTGGCTAACCGGATCACAGGTAAAAAATGAATTATTTTGTTGGCAATGTTTATTTTTTACTAGGGAAAATGTCTCTGTTTGTTTTATTTCAATCTATTTTTGGGAGGGTCCTATTTTATTCTTGGCAAGAAAAAACTCTCAACTCCCCGTTGGTTCTGGCTGGGCAATGATTGATTAATTCCTCGAATAGGTAACAAGTTCATTAAATAGGTAAGTAGGTACCTATTTTGTGAAAGAAAAAAAAATTTGATGAATAGATGAATTGATTAATTGGCTGAGAAGAGTTTTTGTGAATATGGTGAATAGGAGTTGTAGGTCTCAAGGTAGACACTGGAAAGTGAAAACAATTTTTTTCGCAAAGAAATTAATATTTTAGGGTGCTTGTTTTACTTTGATTTTCTTCAAATTATAAGGAGTATATGCTAGGTCAATATAAAATCTTTGATAAAAATTACTGTATCAGTATTCAAAAAAATAAATAGTTGATGGAATCCGTCGTTACTACTTGATAATTTAACATGATGAACAAAACTAAATTTGAATTTACTACGTTTATTATCACAAAATATTTTGAAAAATATAACACTGCGATTGCAATTTCGGTCACTAGACAATCATCGGGCAGATTGAGTTAAGAACTGAATACAGAATTATAGATTAATTAATGCAAAAGATACCTTGCTGAACGACCAGATTGACCTGACATATTCTCCTATATTTAGTGTATTCAAGCAATAACGACTTTTCTAAGAATATTGTATTGTACCAATTTGGGAAATTCACTCGATTAGCCCTTCTTGAAATATGTTCCTCTTGTCTATTTAGGTACCTGCAATAATTTTTTCCCACCCGTAAGCGCAAATCTATAATTATGTATTCAGTTCTCAACTCAATCTGCCCGATGATGGTCTAGTGACCGAAATTGCAATCGCAGTGTTATATTTTTCAAAATATTTTGTGATAATAAACGTAGTAAATTCAAATTTAGTTTTGTTCAAAAAAATACTTGTAGTAACAGAACAGGCCTCACTATTTTTATTTCGTTCCTTATAGAAGCGGTCAACTTCAAAATGAGTATATTCAATATCTCCATTCAAATGGTATATTTCAATCCTATAAATATATTGAAAAACATGCAAACTTTGTTGAATAGTATATCGTAGATACTTAAGTAAGTAGTGCTAATATCGAAAAAAAAATTTTCTACTTACAACAACTTATGCTCAACTAGCTTGAGAGAATGAAATTTGAATTATAAAAGAACTTAAAAAGATCTTATTGCCTCCAATTCAATCGAAACTTGTAGCATTGGAATTTAACAAATTTGAAATGACTGAAGTTTGTTTTGCCGATAATGAAGTTGGTGTCGAGTTGGGAACTAGTCCAGAGAAGGTCTCTTTTCTCTTGGGAAAAGTTTAATGGAATACAGAGAAAAAAGTTTTATTCTAGGAAAATTCAGTATAGTCAACTTGAACTTTCATAATAATATCAAGCGTAGGAAATTATAAAATAACTGCATTGCGGTTGATCCTCCCAAGTTGAACTTTAATTTACAAAATGAATCCTGAGAGAGGTATTTTGTGATTTTCACTTTTTTTCATAAAAATAATTTCACTTCAGGAAACATGAGTTGGGTAGATCATCTGTCACATTGATGAATGAAACTATGGAAGCAGAAGTGGCCTAACTGACAGAGTGAGTTAGGCCACGATTCTTTCGTAGTATCGTGAAATTATTTAAGGTAGAAACTCATTAAATTGCTCCATGGGTTGTTAATATTTTCAAAAAGTTTGAGACAACTTCTGCGTAAAACGCAAAACAAGTTTAAGTACCTACACTAAAAAGAATAATACTTGGCCACTTGTGCTTATATAGCTCATATTTTCAATATTTGCAAGGATGCCCTAAATAGCCTACAGAGGAATCATTTTACTGAACTTATAATATATTTCCAACGTATGTAACAAGGTTTATGAATTAACTCAATATCTGTTCATCTGAACAGAATTTCATGTTCAAGTTATGAGTATCTTGAGTAGAAATTTCTATAACATGTAATTCTGGATCATATTAACTATTGGACTCTTTCAAATTGAAACATTGCCTGGCGAATAAACAAAATCCCAAAAAGCAACTGGGCTTGGCGAGTCTTAAAAATAACATTGTTAGATCAGAATTACATCGTGAAATCAACGAACTATTTAGAGAACTCCGAGAAACAAGTGTAGATACCGAAATAAATAATACATGGAACAACATTAAGAGAATCTCAAACGAAACATCCCAGAGATTATTAGGACACTGAAAAACTACCCCTCAAAAAAAAGTGGAAGACAGAAGACATTCTCAAACTTATGGATGAATGACGAAAACATAAAAAAGTAAATATAAATGAGTATCGATTAATAAACTCACAGATCATATCTGCAATGAGAAGAGCCAAAAGACAATGGATAGAGCAGGAATGTCAAGAAATGGAGAAGCTGCAATAGATGCATGACACTTACGGAGAGCACAAGAAATTAAAAGAGGTGGCTGGAGGGTATAAAAAGAAAACCGCTACAGTACTTGTCAACAAAGAAAATAAAATAATTGTGGAAACAAATCAAAAGGATAAGAAAGCAGTTGGTCCTGATGAATTACCATCAGAAATCATTAAATTAATTGATGACGATAACCTTTCCTTGTTAGAGAACATTTTCAATAGAATTTATAGCGAGGGTGAATTTCCTTTGGATTGGCTGAAATCTACCTTCATTCCACTACATAAAAAAATAATGCAAGAAAATGCAGCATGGGTGGTGTTGCTCTGGAACTAGTATCATGTTATAAGTACCTCGGAGGCTGGTTGAACGAAGACTGGTAAGATGAAAAAGAGACAAGAGTAAGAATAGAAGTGGCCCGCTAGTACTTTTTTAGATTTAAGAATATTCTCACCAACAGGGATATTGACTTGAGATTAAGAATGCGTTATGTCAGGTGCTATATGTGGTCAGTTTTGCTTTATGGTATGGAATCTTGGACACTTAAAAGATCATTAATTACTAAATTGGAATCATTTGAAATGTGGGCCGTTTGCCGAATGCTAAAAGTGCCATGGACTAACAGAGTTACAAATGAGGAGATCTTGAGAAGCATGGAAAAATATAGAGAAATTTTCTTAAACGTATAGAGAAGAGAAACGACTTACTTCGGTCACATACTGAGAAATCCAAAATATCGACTTCTTCAACTGATACCTGGTCGAGGGCAGGATAGATGGTGAACGAGGCGTCGGGAGAAAGCAAATGTCATGGTTAAGAAATACAAGAGAATGGACTGGTCTCAGAAACATAGGAGATTTAGTACACACAACAACAGATAGAGAAGCCTACGAAAATATAATCGGTAACATTCATTAATAGTAGATAGGCAGCTGAAGAAGAAGATTAACTATTGAATTATCATCAAGTTTAATGTTCCTAAGCTTCATTCTTAGCAAAAATCACTAATCTATCCCAGGTAGCTTCTAGAAATTGTTCCTGTTGGTTCACAGACCATTGTATAGGTATTCGCAAGCCCTCACTAATTGTTGGTCTCGCCAGCTAAGAAAGCTCTCCAATGTCTCCATTTTTTTTGTCGCGTGATTTTTCTCTGTTTTGAACGAAATACTCCAGGTTAATGGTATTTCATCATGGAGTTTTTGGCATCATCAGATGAGGAATGGCCTCTTGATGGGAGTAAATTTGTGCGCTCAGCTAGCACATCACTTGAGTGAGTCCTAGGATATAAAAAACCTTATTTTATGGCAATTTTGAGGTAAATTTCGTGCATCTGGACAGGACACTTGAGACTTGGAATTGGCTCTCGATTCCCTACAATCCCGCTGTAATGTATGTTCATCTGAAGTACATCATCTTGACCGAGTGGATAGTTTAAACTTGTTTATTTTTATCTAATTTCTACTATAATGAAACTATTTTTGAGAGAATATGAGATAGTATGAATAAGAGAAATGGTACAAGGGGTTATTTCAACAGGAATGTCAGGAGGGATGTAACTATACCAAACGGTGTGCACCTATATCCAGGGGTGTACAACTTGAAACTTAGCTTCATGGGTTTCTTTCAACTCTTGATTCAATACCGAGCATTATTAAACAAATCCAGAAGTCTTCCAAAACTACCAAAAAACACCCGAATTCGATCCGTACAACATTAGATACTCCCGGAAAATATGCGGAATTTTCCGGGAAAAAATCAAAGAAGAAATCATTCAATATATTTTTAACAAATTCAGAACGATTCCTTAATAAAGTCTTAACCGATGTTCAATATTTTCAATGCTCAAATGCAAGGCTGAAAAAACTAATTTACATCATTTGGATTTGCACAGTAATTTCATAAGAGCATTAAAAAAATATATTGACTAAGAAACACAGTCGGTACCAGATTCGGATCCCGGGTAAGAAATGGATGTTGTAAATATTTATTATTATTGCTATATCGAAAATGGAGAGACCTACAAAGTTGGTTGAATCGGACCAAAGTTTTCTATTTTGGGGAGCAATAATAAGTTTTTTTCAGATTTCAAATATCAATGGTTGTTTTCGAGATATTCGCTTAAAATTCGGTTTGGCTCTACCGCCTCCATTTCGATCGATATAAGAAAACGGTAGGGAAACTTTCAATGATGTTTCATATTTATTATAAGCTAATGTGAACCAATTTTCAATTCGACGTTTCGTTCATTAGATTCCATCATCAACATAATTTTTTTGAAATTGGGCCTCTAGTTTTTTTCATCAGTTTTATTAGCCACTCTTGTAACAAATTCAGTAGTAGTATTAATTACAATACATGTATTTCTCGACGTTTTTCTCCGAAAAAACATCATCAATATTTGGTCCAACAATTTGAGAAGAAATTCATGTATTATAATTGAAAGCTGAATTTGTTATAACAGTGGCTACTAAAATTGATGAAAATAACTAGAGGTCCATATTGAAAAAAATAAAGTTGATGATGGAAACTAATGAACGAAACGTCGCATTGAAAATTGATTCATATCAGATTATAATAAAAATGAAACATTATAGTTCCCCTGACTTTTTCTTATGTCATTCGAAACGGAGGTGGTAGAGTCAAAAAACGAGATTCGACTATTTTAGTTTTTGGTTGAATATGATATTCAAGATCTGAAAAAAGCTTATTATTGCTCCACAAAATAGAAAACTTTTTTCCAATTTAACCGACCTTGTAGGACCAGCTAAAAAAACGGACTGTATATATATATATATATATATATATATATATATATATATATAAATATATATGTATATATATATATATATATATATATATATATATATATATATATATATATATATATATATATATATATATATATATATATATATATATATATATATATATATATATATATAATTATATATATATATATATATATATAGGAAAAAAAAGCGGCGAAATATCAGAAGATAACATATTTTTAAGGTCAGAAATTGTTAATTTTTTACGGGGTAGAGAATTCAACAAGTTCTAATTCCTCAGCAGCTGCTTTGGAAATTTCAACACATTTTCAAATTCACATGCGCTGCTGATTTCTATTAATTATTGCAATAGTCGCTTTTAAAAACCATCCGAACTTTCAAAAACAAAATGTCAACTATTGCAAGTTTTTAGTTTGTACTATGGATTTTGCTGAACTAGATTTCTTCAAGGTTTTCACCTTTCAATCTTTAAATATAAACGTGAAAAGTATCTTCCTTTGTAACCAGCTATCAAGTTTTCATTACCTACTTCAATTTCTAAATGAAAGTTAAATGATATAAAATACACTTTCAGAGAAAGCAACGGGGATCATGAAGCATGACGTCATCGGAAGAGATACATCGGCTGACACAGAACATGATGAAGAATCCGCTCTTTGTCCAGAATCCAAGGGTAAATATGATAAAAAAGAAAGTAGGCCTTGGCAAACTCTGGTCTCGTATGTAGATGATCTCACAGTTGGAGGCAGGAGAAACTCCAAAGGAGAGTATGTCGATGGCATGGGAAGTTTTCCGGGGTTTGGAAAAATTAAACCCCCGAAAGTTCCACCCGATTGTTTTCCTATACATGTCTATCAAAAGTGAGTTGGGATACATTTTTAATGAATTTATAAGTCGAATTATATAAAACACGTCGGTAAGTTTTTGAAAATCTGAATCGAGGAAATACAAAATCATAAAATAAGAAGAGAAATTTATGAGTATGTAAGTTACTTTATATGTCTTTCTTTTCGGATAAAGCTACTTTGAATTATATATTTAGGTAATGCGCATGCGCTAATTAGTATGAGAAATGCTAATTAACTGAACTACCTTATTATTGTATAAAAACAATATTTTTGGATCTTATATTATTTGATACTTCATAATTCATTGAAAATAAATAATATTGCTTTCTAGTTATTTGGTAGTAGTAGGCAAATATTCACAACAATGCTTTTTTGAATATATTCTCTTTATTCCTATTGGTAAATTTTTCCTCTTTTTCTACTTGGAATTGGCAAATGCTAGTGAAATTAGTATGAAAAATGCTAATTAACTGAACTACTTGATTATTGTATGAAAACAATACTCTTAGATCTTATATTACTTGAGACTTCATAATTTATTGAAAATAAATAATATTGCTTTCTAGTTATCTGGTAGTAGTAGGCAAATATTCACAATAATTATTGTTTTAATATATTCTCTTTATTCCCATTCTTAAATTCTTCCTTTTTTCTACTTGGAATTTGCAAATGCTAGTTAAAAATCGAGAAACTATCCTTCAACTTTTTTCATTTTGAATCATTTTTTGAAAAGCTTTGCGGATTGTTTGAGCAAATTAACTTATAAAAGTTTTTAAGAGTACATTCAATAGGTTATCTCCTTGTCAGAATGTGTGGAGAGGATGATGAAGAATTAAGAAAATATTTCGTTCACAAATTAATTATTATTACATTAAAAATAACGAGAGATGTCAAAAATTGTATACATAAATATCAATACAAAATAATATATTTAAAACTTCTTTCAAACAAGAAAAATTTTCCTTTTTCGAAATATACTAAGCTCATAAAAAATTAGGTACTTTATGCTATGAACTATAGTGTTGGCAAGTATTAAAGTTATTCTTCCATATTCCTATCATTCTATTCTGATAAATTTATTATTCAATAGAAAATTATATGTTGACTAATTTTTAGATGGCGATTTATAACATATAAAATTAGTATTTGATATGACTTTTATGAGAAAGAAAACATAACAATTTAAATGAGTTATTAATTATTTTTGTTAACATTTATAAGCTTGGAAAATGATGAATAATACAATTATTTATGCTACAATATTTTCTTAAAGAAGGTGTCAAATTACATTCAAATAAAAAATTAATATTGAATTTATATTGATATTCAATTTATATCACTATCACTATATCACTTTAGAACGGCTACACCTATTTGGCTAATTATTTTTTGTTATGTTAAAAAATTGTGTTGAAAATCTGCATTTAAATAAGTGAGTTAAACAGAAGACAGTAGGGAGATCACTAAACATATTGATATTAGCAAACTTTCCAATTATCTATTAACGTTTGTAGTTTAGATACAAAAATGTATTTCAAATGACATCATTTGAAGCGAATGTAATTGGAACGGGGTTTCAATCCAACTTTTGAACCGCAGTAAAGCGTAGCCGGGTAGCTAGTAATAAATATAACTAAATCCACCCATTATCATATTCACTGAGGACGGTATCAAGACGTTGTTGACGGTATTCTGGAATGCCATGAGTGCTTTTTGATGCGGTTGGGTGACAGTCCAGAATGTCACCTGATAGTTTCATTGAGAACTATTGGCGAACCTTTTGCCCTCACAGAAAAAATTCAAAACCTGCGTTCAGTAATTCCTTTCTTTTTAACAGAAAATCCCCATTCTATTTACGAGTCTTTATTCGAAAAATATCAATGTGTAAATAAAGGACAATTCGCATTTGATATATAAATATTTAGTATTTGCTTCAACAGTAGTTTTTTTCATTGTTCTGATTTATTAGGAAATTATATTCAGCTAAAATTGAAACTTATCATGATTGGTAATATAAAAAATGAAACTGAGTAGGGAGAAATAGATAACAGTATTAAGAAATCATGCTTTAGGTGGCATTTATAAGTGTTTTTTCTCGAAACGCGGCTGACACCCTGGAATATTATCAGGAAGTTTTGACTAAAATTTAATGATTTTTCACTATAACTAACTCAACTTTAATGAAAAACGTTCACTTATTCCTGGCTAAAACGTTTTATAGAAAGAAACCTGTTCTGGAAACTTTATAAAGAAAAGTCTGAGTTGATTGACTTACGAATACGTGAAAATATTATTATATTTTTAAAGCAAACAACATCACTTCATGGTCAATCTATCCACTATTTGAAAATATATAAATTAAATACAACTCGAATTACTAGGATTAAACAGTATGCTCAATCAAGCCTGAGATATGTTTTTCAAAAGCTAGATAAAAAAGTAAATTTAATAATGCTTGTCGTAATACGCTTACTATTTTCCTCTCAGAATTGAAAACTATTTTAGATATCAATAGTTCCTTTGACAAAATAGATGCATGATACCGTCAAAGGTTAATTTTTCAAATACGAATATTTCCAGGTGTACCTGTCTGGAGAAATGTCTCAAAACAAAAATTGGTCTAAGATGGACAAAAATCCGAACTGGAGTTCTCTCAGTTGTTGATACTCCAAGTTTTGAGTGGTTCATTTTAGTGTTGATTTTTGCATCAAGTGTTACCCTCTGTTTCGAAGACATTCATCTCGATGAAAATCCAGACTTAAAGAAAGTGTTGTATTGGACCAATTTTACATTTTCTATTATTTTCATAATCGAGATGTTTTTAAAATGGATCGCCTTGGGATTTCACAAGTACTTCACAAGTTTCTGGACGTTGTTGGATTTTTTAATTGTTTTTGTAAGTATTTATTCCAAATTTTGGATTGATTGGGCCGACACTTGGTGTAAATTAATAAACATATTGAAACAATGGTTAAAAATAACAATTTACACATTTATTATAAGAAATAACGCATGACGCACGTTTCGGTAGAACTTCACCTTCTTCAGATGCTAATGGCAAACTAACTATGATTCTCTGTTATATGGAAAACAAAAAATGACAAATTATGTAGAAGGGGTAAATACAAAGATGGTTACAAATAATTATTAGAAAAGGAAAAACCAAGTCAGAACTGATAGTCAGGTAGTTCGGTAATTTTCAAAAGATTAAGAAGGGGGCTTGAAGTATGATCGATTTGGCTATTCAATAGGAGACCGGAATGCTTGAATTTATTTATCTGTAATGATTCTAAAAAATTAAGTTTAATTCCCTTACTTTCAGTATTTAATATTTTAAAATCGAAATTGAATGTGTGGTTTTCTTGGATTAAATGGTTTGCATAATGTGAATCCTACTTCTGATTAACAAAGCTACGTTTGTGTTCTGAAATTCTAGTTTGAAAACTTCTAGAAGTTCTACCAATGTAATTTTATAAACTCCTGATTTATTATCTATATAAAGATAATAAATCAGGAGTTTATAAAATTAATTGTGGCGATTGTGATAAGTTTTACATTGGTAGAACTTCTAGAAGTTTTCAAACTAGAATTTCAGAACACAAACGTAGCTTTGTTAATTAGAAGTCGGATTCACATTATGCAAACCATTTAATCCAAGAAAACCACACATTCAATTTCGATTTTAAAATATTAAATACTGAATGCAAGGGAATTAAACTTAATTTTTTAGAATCATTACAGATAAATAAATACAAGCATTCTGGTCTCCTATTGAATAGCCAAATCGATCATACTTCAAGCCCCCTTCTTAATCTTTTCAAAATTACCGAACTACCTGACTAGCAGTTCAGAATTAGTTTTTCCTTTTCTAATAATTATTTGTAACCATCTTTGTATTTACCCCTTCTACATAATTTGTCATTTCTTGTTTTCGATATAACAGAGAATCATAGTTAGTTTGCCATTAGCATCTGAAGAAGGTGAAGTTCCACCGAAACGTGCGTCATGCGTTATTTCTTATAATAAATGTGTAAATTGTTATTCTTAACCATTGTTTCAATAAGTATTTATTCCTTCTAAATATCACTTACATCAAATTTCTTCAACTGTTCTGAATGTTTTATGTCTGCGTAAAATATTACTTTTTATTTTTTTCTCAATAGCAGGCAAAAAGATTGAATTTCCTAATCCCTTTAAACCGAAATTTATTCAGGGCAGTTTCTCTGTTTCGAACCGAGTCAATTGAACTATTCAATACGTCGCTTTTCGATTTATGGCTAGATGAAGGTAGTAAGAATTGCATGCAATAGAACAGAAAAGTTTCATTTGTATATTTTATAACTTTGTTTTTCAATCAATGATTTGTAGAGTGCACAGATGCAGAGCTTAGGGCATCAGAGCAGTATTTCAATGATATTATTGATGATTTATTGTATAATGTAATGCGAAATTGTCTGTTTTAAATAAATTGCCTCTCAAGTCGAAATCATCAAATGAATCATTCTAATTCCATGAAAGTGTTTCAAACGTTTTTACGAGCATACAGTTATAGGATCTTAAATTTGGTTATCGTTTCAAAGTATATGTAATCACACAATCAATTTTTTTCGATATTTCAAGAGTTTCTCCAAGTTCGTTGCATTTGGAATATCTCCAAGTAAATATGTTTTTCATTGTTAAACAAACAATTTTTTTTTAGGTATCACTGTTCAGCTTACTCATCGAAGAAAATGAAAATTTGCGAGTATTGCGTTCACTGAGAACCTTGAGGGCGTTAAGACCTTTACGTGCGATAAGTAGATGGCAAGGTATGAGAATTGTCGTCAATGCCTTAATGTATGCGATTCCAAGCATCTTCAATGTATTACTAGTATGTCTGGTATTTTGGCTCATCTTCTCTATCATGGGGGTCCAATTCTTTAGTGGGAAATTTTACAAATGTTTAGATGAGAATGGAGATCTTTTACCAGTAACGGTAAGTATATTGAATATTCATAGTATGAAGCATGTAAAAAAATGGGTTTATCAAGGCAATAACACTAGTTCAATCATTGCTGCTAAGAACTTCTTCAAGTAGTTACAACTATTAAAACAAACGGACAGTATTTTCAGAACAAATTCATAACTTTTTTATCAACAACAAAAATTAATGTTTTTCGGCTAAGCATAGTATAATTAACAAGATGTTTTTCGAGATGTGTATATATTTATTTTCTTCCTGTGGTTTGCTCTAAAATGTGTTTCAATGATTGTTGCATCAAAGAATTTTTTTTCAGACTTACCTACCAGTCATTATTCATCAAAATTATAGAATTTTGAGCCATTTTATGAATATTATTTCGTAAAGCTATTATTAAATAATCGTTGAAATATATTTCAGAGGAAATTACATGTCGATGATTCTTCAGAACTATGTAGTTCTGTCATGAAATAGTTACGATCATTTTGAAATGAATTGCGCCTACAAAAGTTTTATCAATAATAATAAAAATGTTTTTATTAATCCCTTAAGACATATGTATAGGACAGGTCACAAAATTTCTCTTCAACCTCCACTAAGAGTATTACAGAAATTTTCGCTCACTGTAAAATAACGCTTCCGTAATAATAAGGCCTTTACTAGTTTCTTAAACCTTTTAACACCAAGAGACTAAACTCAATGAGGAAAACGGTTGAAAACCTTAATGCAGTGTTACATGGGAGACATTTCATACTAATGAGTTTTATGTTAAGTTACATAAAGTGTTCCCTTATTTGTTGTATTATAGCCATGAAATCTAGGAAGTTTAGTAATACTGAACTCGTTTTCGTTTACATACACTGAGTTTGAGTTTTATACATACTCAGTGAATATGTGCGTACCAATTCAAATTACAATATTTGCGGATGCCAAAAAACTTCGTGCAATCTTTAGATGAGATGAATCTGAATTAATATAGTCTTGTGTATTTTATCATTATTGCATTTGAACTATAGAGCCAATTTGAAATCACACCCCTAAAATCCAAATTATAGCATTTTTCAATTAAGATCTTAAAAGCGAGACTATCAAATACTCGAGACAGGTCAAAAAATAATCCCGCAACGTATAAGCCACTGTCCAGGCACTCGTAGACAAAATAAACAAAATACAGAGCTCCCGTTTGAGTTGAAATAATCAAAACATCCATTCTACTCGACTCAGTAACATGAATTATATCACTTATTTACTAACGATAAAATAGAATTTGAAGAAAATATGCAATGTAGGTAAATATTCGTAACATTCCATAGTATACGGAAAAATCCGTTGAATGTGAAATGTGTCAGTTCCCTTTTTTGTGTCATATTAGAATTAAAACCAAAAAATACACTAAGTACTAACGAAAGCTCTGACGAGTTAACAAGTAGAAACAACTATATTTTGGTGAATCGATATGTCTATATTAAACTATTTCAGAATCAATTGCCAGATAGTCCTCATCAGGGCCGGAGCTTGAGTTGCAAAGGCCCCGGGGCAAAAGACAATTTGGGGCCCTATATTGAAATCACTTGTAATGATAATATCGTATAAATATTAAGTAAGAACGACAGTTTTCTGTTAATGACGATATTTATTGTTCACAACTTGTAGAAACAGTTATTATAATATGCAGGCAATATTCTACATGTAGAATGTTTGCAAATGCTCTTATGAAGTCTTGTTACAAACGCAGAAACTTAAAACTGAAAACACTCGCTTTTGGATGAATTTGTAAGATACTGAGGTTGCAGGATTTTATAAGTTTTCAGAACATTTTTCATTCCAATAAACCTAGATTCAAGTTCGATAATATTGTATCTATGATCGGGTAGAAAACTTTAACTCGAAGGCGTTGTTGAGGATCTTTCAGTCTCTCATATTGCGACAACTCATCAAAGTGACACTTTACCTTACGTGATCTTTTGTTTAGAAACTTTTTCTCAATTTTCCACTTATCGCAAATTTCTGACACACTTATCAGTAAAGAATTGAAATTTTCTTTCAAGCTCTGAATTCTCTGTAACGCATTTTGAAGCTGATCATGTGCAAGAAAATATCGATTTTTTTTGACTGCAATAATTTTGATGGTAAGTTCATTATTTGCAAAATTTCATCTTGAAGAACGATCAAAAGTTTCAATTTTTTTTGAATCCCCAACGCCATGTTTCTTTCGTTAGAATTTTTTGTTTTCGAAATTATTTGGCTTAAACATTTTGGTACATCACAAAACCCTTGTTTCAAAGCATGAACAGCATCGTACCTTCTAGAAAAGCGAGTTGGATTCAATGTTTTCAAAGTGGGTGCACCGCTCTCGTAAACGCTCTGTAATTTCTCCCATCGACTTATACTGTTGCCAAAAAAATCATAAACAGATTGAACAGTTTCAAAGAATTCCTCAATGCTTCTGTTCGTCTGCGTCTTTCAGTAAAAGGTTCAAATTAGTAGCACAATGGACAAAATGTGCATGTGGAGCTACGTCTTTAATCCTCTCTTGTTAATCCTGAATACTCACCGCTCATGACCGCTGCACCATCGTATGCCTGACACCGACATTTTTGAAGATTAATACACTTTTCATTTAGGGAATCTGATACAAGTGTTTCAAGGCCTGAATATGTTTCAATCTTTTTTTTAAGTTTGTTTTTGTATATAATTTTTAAATATGCCCAAAAAAGACTTTTTGTTCTCTGCCAGGGGACCCCTAAGGTTCGGGGCCCCGTGGCACCGCCCCGGATGCCTATAAATAAATCATCATACATATTTCATTTCCATCATATTCTGAAATTTATGCCTAATAGACATTCAAAAAACTTATGGGACCATTAATGATACTTCGTTAATGGCAGGCGTAATCCTATAACATAATTATATAAATGAATGAGCGGCTATGTATATTAATGAAATTTCACTAATTGGTCATTGGATTTCGTAGTTCGTTAGTGATTAAAATTATTGTCAAAATATTATGTACAAGAAACTTTTGCATAACTCTTGCATCTTGAAGATCTCTTCCAAAATGAAATGAACTCATTTGAAAAGAAGAAAATAAAAACATTGGAAGTATTTCCTTTTAAATGTAATATAATCTAATATTTACTAGATAAATATTTTTTGCTCGTTGATTTTCATCTTTGTTTTATCCTAGATTGTTGATAATAAATGGGATTGCCAGAGGTTGAATTACACTTGGGAAAATTCCAAAATCTCCTTCGATCATGTTGGCATAGCATATCTAGCTTTATTCCAAGTAGTAAGTATCTTTTCTTCTAGATGAATCACCTTCTTCATAATGTTATTTTTTTAGGCTACTTTTGAAGGTTGGATGGAAGTAATGGCAGATGCTGTTGATGCCAGAGGAGTGGATCTGCAACCTCAAAGGGAGGCAAATTTATATGCCTATATTTATTTTGTTATTTTCATAGTTTGCGGGTCATTTTTCACATTGAATTTGTTCATTGGAGTCATCATTGATAACTTCAATATGCTCAAGAAAAAGGTGACTTTATACTACTCACTGTTAAAAATAATTTACTTTAAAAAAAGACAGCATGATATAGTACGAATTTTCCTAATTGTAATACTTTCAGTAAGGAAATTTCTATTCTCAAAACACCGAATGATAATTTTGCTAAGGTTGATAGAAATAAGACTGGGAAGCGAAATGTCTGAATCATATACAATTTCTTCTCTTTATATTTCAGTATGAAGGAGGAGTACTGGAGATGTTCCTTACCGAAAGTCAAAAACATTACTACACTGCTATGAAGAAATTAGGTAGGAAAAAGCCCCAAAAAGTAATAAAACGACCAATCAACCAGGTCCTGGCAATGTTTTATGACCTTTCGAATTCGAGAAGGTTCGAAATTGCAATATTTGTCCTTATATTTCTGAATATGCTCAGTATGGGAATTGAACACTACAATCAACCCCATACAGTGTTTTTCTTGCTTGAAGTTGGTAATGCTTTCTTTACTACAGTATTCAGTTTAGGTGAGCAAATTATCGTGAAGACTAATTTGAGAGATACAATGATGTTTTTTTTCAGAGGCGATTGTTAAAATAGTAGGTTTAAGGTATCATTATTTCACTGTACCATGGAACGTGTTTGATTTTCTACTTGTTTTGGCTTCCATTCTTGGAATACTCATGGAGGATATCATGATAGATTTCCCCGTTTCTCCTACGTTGTTGAGAGTAGTTCGAGTTTTTAGAATAGGACGAATTTTGAGGCTTATAAAGGTAAGTATCTAAGCCGCTCTAAAATGTTCATTGTCATTATTATTAATTACAGTTATACATAGGCCATTGAGGCCTCTAACATGTTATTTCCTAATTTATCAGGTCCTGCCACTCCCGTCTGTTTGTTGCCCTCTCTCTCCAGTTTCCTATTTTCATCTCCTGAATGTCCTCCATCACCGCTTCGCTCCATCTCTTCCTCGGTCTTCCTCTGCTTCCCTTACCCTCCGGCCGCTTCCAACACACTCCCTTCGCCTCTCTATTCTCCGTCATTCTCTCCAAATGTCCTAGCCAATGTAGTCTTCTCTCCCTCACCTTTTCAGACACTCTCTTTTCTCCGTACAATTCATACAGTTCTTCGTTCATTCTTCTTTCCCATATACCATTTACTTTTTTCCCTTCATATATACTTCTTAGCATCCTCCTCTCCCATATATCTAACTTTTCTTGTATTTTATTGTTCATTACCCAAGTTTCACATCCATACATTAATGTTGGTAGTAAAATTGTATTATACATCTTCCGTCTTGTTCCCCAGGACACTTCCTTTGCCGTCATTCCTTCTCTTAGTCCTCTTACACACCTATTTGCCTTAATTAGTCTCCAATCTAATTCGTCTTCTTCTTTGCACTCTTCACTGAGCAGCACCCCCATGTACACAAATTCTTTCACTCTCTCAAACTTCGTTCTTTTCCCTTCTATTTCTTTAGCTAAGAGAGCTTCACTTTCTCCTCCTTTCGATTTTTTCAATACCATATATTTACTTTTCTCTTAATTTATTTCTAAGTCATATTTTTTTGCTGACTTTAGAAACTCTTTAACTATATTTTCCAGTACCCCTTTGTTACGTGCTATTAGCACGACGTCATCAGCGTATGCTATTATTTGGTGGCTTTTGTTTAACAGTGTCCCTGCTCTATTTATTTGGCTATCTCTCACCACTTTCTCTAACACTGCATTAAATAACAGTGTTGATGTTGGGTCCCCCTGTCTCAGTCCTTTCCTCACTTCTATCTCATCAAAATTCCTTCCACTTTCACTGCACATATGGTATCCTGTAATGTCATTTTCACTAATCTCATGATTTTATTTCGTACTCGTAAATCTGTCAGGGCCTCTAGTAATTTCGCTCTTCGTACTGTATCATATGCCCCTTTAAAATCAATGAATAGCATGTACGTTGGAATCTCATATTCATATGCTGTTAACAGTACCTGCTTTATCATGAATATCTGATCTGTTGTCGCTCTATTTTTCCTGAAACCGCCCTGGTAATCTCCGATCTCTTTCTCTAAGTGTTCATCTAATCGTCTTTTGATCAGCGTGGCCAGAACTTTATACGTAACATCTAACAGGGCTATTCCTCTATAGTTTTCACACTTGGTATTATCTCCCTTCTTATAAATTGGTGTTATCACCGCTTCTTTCCATGCTTCTGGCATTTTTTCTTTTCTCCATACGTCTTCAATTATTTCATATACTTTTTGTATTATCCTATCACAACCATATTTTAAATTCTCCGCCGTTACCCCATTGTCATAGCAATCTTATAATTAGAATTTGTCCAGAGAAAATGAAATGTTGAAGTTATAACATATCACAAACATCTGTGGGGTACAGAGTATGTTCAAATTTTTATTTCTAAAATAAACTTCTCAGACAGATGTTAAAGTTTGAAAAACAAATATAATTTATTCATAAATATTGAATAAGTAAGTTGCACATAGGTATTTAATGATAAAAACAAAATTAAATATAACACTAAAAATACTACATGATCAAAATCAAAAATATAGGAACAAATAATTTTCGATACATAAATAAATGAATCAATGAATCAACGAATAAATCAATAAATGAATGAATTAATCAATGAAAGAATGAATTAATCAATGAATCAGTGAATTAATTAATTTATTAAAAAATCAATGAAGGTACGAACGAACGAAGGAAATGAGAAATGAATAAATAAATAAATGAATAAATACATGAATAAATGAAAATATATTTTAGTAAACTATTGAATGCATAACAAATGAATGAATGAGTAAATGAACGAATAAATAGATAAATAAATAATGTAATGAATTAGTCACTTAATCAATACAATGATTTTTGTTCCTTGAGCTTGACGAGATGGTTACCTATTTGGTAAAATAATAATAATGATGATAATGTTCATTGTGCATAATTCGTACATAATTAACACAATAGGGATCGATTCAGTGTCCTACCATAGTATATAAAAGTTACAAAATGCCTCAAGTCACAGTTTTATCGAATTAAAATTGAATAATGAAAGTTCTTAGGTACTTGATGTAAATCTATTTCAATTAGGAATTAAATAAAAACTTAAATTTTTGAAGATATTGGGTTGAAAAACTTTCGTTTCTCCTAATGAATCTTTATTCCTTCTTTCATACTAAGATATAGTGATAGAATTTCTACCATTATCTCTTCAGGGTTTATTGGAATTTACACCATCTCATTTAACCGACTGCTACAGAAAAAAAACTCGATATTAAAATATTGTTTTCTATTTTGATAAAAGGCTACTTAAAACAGAACAAGAAACTTTGATTTTCAATAATGTTTCAACTTGTACTCAGAATTTTGATACATTTTCTGATTCAGGAAATCAAAGGGCCAATTGAAAAAATAAATAATAAACAACCCTTTAGTAGTATTGTCTCACTATATTAAATTTATATACATAAAAATTTATGTAAATGTTTTTCTAATCCTCCCTGAATTATAGTTATCTGAATATGTATGTCAAAAATATAGCTTTAGCCTCAGGTTTTCATCATCTAGTTGAAGTACCCTTTAATATAATAGAATATTGATTCCTGTTTTTGCTACATAATAATTTGAAGTTTAAAATGGTTGTTACCATTAACTGTTATTATGATATTATAGTTCATCTGTATAGAATTATGGCATTCAAAAATATATTTATTTATATTTCTTTATTATAAAATTCTGCATTAATTCAAGGGTTCGGCTGAGTATGGTCTATCTATATTTTTTCAGAATCACAGGAGAATAATAAAATTCGACCCCTAAATAGGATAACATCTTTTTATTCGTATTTTCTACGAACATAATGAACTATTGCATTGTTTCGAAAGTCAACAGTAAGATACGGCAGTAGTTTTTATATCCGTTTTAGACCCTCTGGACTACAAAACTTGAAAATTATATATATATATATATATATATATATATATATATATATATATATATATATATATATATATATATATATATATATATATATATGTATATATATATATATATATATATATATATATATATATATATATATATATATATATATATATATATAATGTATATATATATATATATATATATATAATATATATATATATATATATATATATATATATATACATATATATATATATATATATATATATATATATATATATATATATATATATATATATATATATATATATATATATATATATATATATATATATATATATATATATATATATGTATATATATGAATTATATATATATATATATATATATATATATATTCATATATATATATATATATATATATATATATATATATATATATATATATATATATATATATATATATATATTTCTTATTCAGTTCTCTTCGGACTATAGTTTCAATTTGGTATCTGGATTTTTTTGCGGCAGAACCAATGTTGCCAGGTATGGTGAAAATTCACTAGATTTGGTGATTTTATAGCCCGTTTGGTGAAATGGTGAAAACTTTTTAAAAAAGACCGATTTCTGTTAATTTTTCTGACACGACACTAGCCCACTTAGTTTTAATTTATATGTTTTTTATTCTTTATGAATGAAAATTCTGTCATATAGGTACATATATTATACAAAAAGTCTCTAATTTATACATACGCGACTGTATTAATATAATAATATGTTTCAAATTCCATTCCACTGCACTGCTTAAACCGGGGATTAACCGTGCGAGACGCGAGGATGAAATTTAATTTTGGGAAGAAGTGTGTGCTTTCAAAAAGTCTTGTCTTTCCAGAGCTGTCAAAATTCAAATGAAACAAAAATGAAAAATAGATTGGGCTCCAAAACTGTGAGTGGAATTTTACAAAGCAAAAGATTAATTTCACAAAATAATAACAGCTGTTTTAATTCTTCTGTAACTAAAGACATTCTTAATAAATATAAAAATAGTATGTACCAATGAGTAGTTTAGATTTCATTTAAATATCTCCGTTATTTCATATCCAAAACTTTTTTTTAGTTATTTTTTCTTTCAATATTGAGAACTTTGTTTCACTTCGAAAAATATTTGTTTTAGCTATTAGATGTCATTTCTTATATATTATTATTATAAAATACGTTTTAAAACATTATATTCAGTTTTATTTCAAGTATTGTATGTATTTTGTGTGAATACGGAAAAAATATAAATTCTGGTGATTTTTTGGAAAATCTGGCATCTTTTTAAGTAAATGTCTGGTGATTTTTAGTTTTTTAACCTGGCAGCATTGGGCAGAACTAAACTATTAAGATTTTGGTAAATTCAGACAAAATTTTGGCATCTCCAAAAGTGGCAGTGTTGGGAGTGCATGGGCGGAAATTTTTGAAACAGCTGACAGAAGATGTGTAAATTATTTCTAAATGAAATTATCGAAATTTAGGTTTTTCAGTCTTTTTAGTGGTTGTTTGGAGAAAAATATTCACTTCATGAAAAAAACGACCTTTTTGACGGAGCTCTGCTTTTTTTTATTGATGGTAGCATTATTCACGAAAGAAAAGAGAAAAATCTCAACTCATGTAACTTTCATGAACTATTGTTCAAATTATAGAGCTCTCGATTCCAGATTGTTAAAGTAGTACCTATAGCAGTGGCATCTATTGGTTTCTGAGTGAGTTCACGGTAAAAACCAGTAAAGGAATCTACATAAAACGTAATTCAGTAAAACCCCGTTTTCTCGAAAAGGTAACATCGACCAAGCCTTCAATTGCCTAATTAAAGCGGCAACTGTTCCGCAATTCTGAGGTAAAATTTTCCCAGTGGTTTTAATTTCTAGAAAACTTTTTTGCTATGTATGAGTAAATGTGTTTTAGGTCAACTTAATCATAAATCATAACATCCTTGTAACACATGAGGTCGTTAGGGTTAAATGATTTTCTAATAAATGAAAACAAACATAAAGATTTTTTATGAAATCAAAATTTTTGTTAGTGAATAACAACAATAAATGAATACTATTTTGTAGAAAGTATCAAATAATCTAAGATAAAATCTGAATTTTACTTTGCCTAGACTTATATGAAATATTTCTCGAATAGAGAATCGTTGATAACAGCGGGATTCACTGTTCAGAAACAAAGACATAATGATTGTTAGGAATTTCTGCCAGCAAAGGCACGATTTTAATTGAAACTTCCAAACCTCGGCCAAAACCTGTGACATTCCAGAATTCTATAGTAATCACTATAAATGAACAAGGAAATTTCTTCAATAATTCAAAAAATTATCATACATCTTTCGAAGGGAGCTGGTTATATGTATTCCGCGACGTGAAATCTACATTCACAATCCAACGGTGAATTAAAGAAATCCTCAAGTCATCCCCTACTCTGCATACAGATGTTTCGATCTTATTAGATCGCATCAGTGCAGCTTATTTGACCCGGAAAGAATTAACAAATTTCTGTTTGTTTCTGCAAATGTCTAATCTGCAGCTTTGTCGTATTTGTATGTGATACCAAAGCACGCTAACAATGCATTTGTAAAAACTCTGTACATACTCACGAATACTTGTTGCGATTTCGCAATATTCAAAATCAAATGATGACAATAAGTTGACCATGCTCGCGGAATACATATAACCAGCTCCTTCGGAAAGTTGTTTTTTAATTTTTAAATCATGGAAGAATATTCCTTGTTGCCTTCATGTAGTAGGTATATTAAATTGACCATGGTCAACTTGTATCTTTTTCATTATTTGATTTTTCTTAAGTAATTGTTGAAGGGTTTTATTGGGTTTCAAGAGTCGATTATGTTTTTGAAAAGAAGTTCCTTATCGCACGTTACACGCCTGATACTTGGCGAATGAAAGCAAGGCTTAAAGGTTTCTCTCAAGGTCTGCTATATTTGAATATGCGTATTGATATGTGTTTTAAAAGGAGATACTTCCGAAGCGGAAGGCATGTTAGGTTTCCTAGACGAATAAATTCAATACGTGAATTAAAATCTGTGATATTTATCTTTCAAGTATAGAGATATTCCTAAAAATTTTATGTTCAAGTTAGAACTGGTTATTCATAAAAGATTATGTATGATTTTGAAAAGGAGAATTGATGATAATTCCCACAAATAATCTTCTTTATTGTCGGATAATGATAATCAGAGATCGGAATAAATAATTGAATAAAACCTATGTTTTCAATATATATATATATATATATATATATATATATATATATATATATATATATATATATATATATTATATATATATATATATGTATATATATATATATGTATATATATGTATATATATATATATTATTATATATATATACATATATATATATATATATAATATGTATATGTATGTATATATATATATATATAGTATATATAATATATATATATATATATATATATATATATATATATATATATATATATTATATATATATATATATATATATATATATATATATATATATTAGGCAATTTTAAGGTCATAAACCCGCATACGGAAGCAGCTGTTTACACGTGTTTCGGACTTTTTGGTCCTCATCAGAACAGCGTAGCCAAGTTATGGTTGGGCAAACTTGGAGATGGAGAAACAAAACAATCGAAATCCTTCGTTGTTTTGTTTTGTTTCTCCATCTACAAGTTTGCCCAACCATAACTTGGCTACGCTGTTCTGATGAGGACCAAAAAGTCCGAAACACGTGTAAACAGCTGCTTCCGTATGCGGGTTTATGACCTTAAAATTGCCTAATATCTTGATTATTCCCCGCTTAAGCCTTATTGTATCTTAAGATTTACTTGGTCCGAGGTCCGGTAGAAGACATAAATTGCCTCCGTGGCTTATGTGAAGATCTTGCTCCCAAACAGGAGTGTTCGAGCTGTTAACTGCAAATGTGCAATGATCTTTTACAACGAAGGATTTCGATTGTTTTGTTTCTCCATCTCCAAGTTTGTCCAACCATAACTTGGCTACGCTGTTCTGATGAGGACCAAAAAGTCCGAAACACGTGTAAACAGCTGCTTCCGTATGCGGGTTTATGACCTTAAAATTGCCTAATATCTCGATCATTCCCCGCTTAAGCCTTATTGTATCTAGTATATATATATATATATATATATATATATATATATATATATATATATATATATATATATATATATATATATATATATGTATATATATATATACATACCTATATATATATATATATATATATATATATATATACATAGGTGCCGACTTTATAGGGCCTGAGGGGGTCCGATCCCCCTTAATAATTTGAGAAAAGTATTAATGATATTGGTATTTTTCATTTTCCTTTTCTTCAGAGGACAAAACAGAGGCGGGTTACAAATGTGCAGGCACCCTTGAGTCATTGTTGCAATTCCAGACTTATTTCGTTTTACGTCTTCATTGCCATGCAATGAACCCAGTAGAGGATGTTAATGAAAAAATTCAATGCCCTCAAGTATTTCTGATCTGAAAAAACTATATTAGGGATTGATTTCTGTGCGCAATGGAAGGCGTGATAGTTTTGTACACTTTTGGAATTGCGTTTAAAAGAAAAACCTTCACATGATGATGATCCTTTGCTTCCTCGGAATCGAGTATAATAACAAAGAAGAATGAAATCAACGAAGCCAGCTCTCCGCACACTTTCAAACCCCCAAAGGAATACCACGAAGCTCTTTACATTGAAGTTTTTGAAAAGGTGCAAACTTGCATTACTGAGTGGTTTGCATCAACTGGACTCACAAAGGGCATTGCAGTTGACCAAGAGTACTTGCTATTAGTAAACAGAGGTGGAACAAAGTTTGAAAAATCAACTGAGTTTTTCAAAAACGACCTAGAAATTGAAAAACTGCGCTTACACTTGAATCTTCTTCCTTTAGCCGTTTTCCATCCTTTGGATATAGGCCTCTCTCATATTTTTCCAGTTTTCCCTGTTCACTTGAATATGTTAGCCGATATCGCTAATAAAAAACAACTGGTTTTAAAAAACATGCGCGATGTAACATTCCACAAGAGTCTGCAGTTGGAGAAACTTTATTAGTGAAGTACGTTAAGCTTCTCCAAGTAGTTCCAATCACGACAACAGTAGCAGAACGGTGATTTAGGACCCTTAGACGTCTGAAGTCATATCTCCGATCAACAATGAGACAGAAGCGATTGAACTTGGCTGTTCTTTATGCCCACCGAGATGCGTTGGATGAATCGGATATCCGACCACAGTCATCAACGACTTAATATTCAGTAATCTAGTCAGGCGTTCGACAGGCACCTTTCTAAACACACTCTAGCCTTTGTACCTAATGGTATTCAATACAATATTAAAAATCTTTATGAAATAGCGAATTCAATACATACAGAATGTAAATTTTCAATTTGAAAATATTAGTACCAGTTTAGTACTGTATTACTATATTACTGCATTAGTTATTTCACTCATTAATCAAAGTGCTATTACTTCATTATTTATTATTCATATATTATTAATATTTTATGTTTTATACTTTGAACATGATAGTTAAGGATTTATTTGAATATAATTTTAGTCTTTTCAGAGCTATATATTCACTGCTCTGTAATAGTCTATAAGCATAATTATTACTGTAAATTAAATTAGCTTTTTACGAAAATACCGTACGTGTTTTGTTTCGTTTTTCAAAGCCAAAAATTATGTCAGGCTTGTCGACTTTCCCGGAGTGTCGAGGTTTCGGTGTTCTAATGTTCATATGTTCATATGACTCTAAAATGCTTAAAAAAAACTGTAAAACTCTATTTTCATCTGAAATTCAGAAAATTTCCTACGGCAAGACCTCCACTATGGGCCTCCCCAATATTTTTCATAACTCGGAGCCTCTGTATACATATATATATATATATATATACATATATATATATATATATATATATATATATATATATATATATATATATATATATATATATATAATTATATATATATATATATATATATATATATATATATATATATATATATATATATATATATATATATATATATATATATATATATATATATATATATATATATTCAATATTGAACCATTCTTGTGGATATGACTGATGGTTTGTTGGATGTTCTGAAGATGTGAATGGTGCTGAAAAAATTTAAACTGTATTTGACGTTGGTCTATTGGTGAAATGAGTGATCAGTTGAGTGAATGTTATCGAAGAGTTTTGTTCGTTTGTTCTTGAGTTTGTTGAATAAATTGTTGTGTTTTGATTCATGTTGTTTGTTAGAAAATTTTTATCTATTTAAATTGTTCTTAAATGTTTTGAATAAGTTCGATCATTTAGTTGAATAGGTATTTTTAAATATGTTGATTCCTGTATATTTTTGATATATCTCTAATATTTTGGTGTGATTGAAGCTGAAATTATTATCCTCATTAATTGTATGTTTAATTAGTAATATAGTTTATATTTGTTATGTCTTTTCAATCCTTTCTTTAAATTTTGGGAAATTTGACTGATATATAATTTGTCACAATCTTTGCAAACTATAGTTATGAGATTTTCTCAAATTGGGCGACTCACTTTCAAATTTAGAATAGATTTATTTTATCTGATTTCGTGTAGTGTAAGCTACTTTTATATATTGTTGGTTTTAAATGTGTTCTGATTTTTTTTTCAATCAACTACTGTCAAACGTGTTTAATTTATTCCATAGTGCATGAGATTTAATACATAATATATATATATATATATATATATATATATACAGGGTGTCCCACGACGATTAAGACAAGTAATATATGCGAATTGGGCAGTAGTAGATAATTATAATTTTGGAGGTGTAAATAAGAGCAAACGTTGCATCTTTTCTTGTTATTGTATTACCTAATGAGGTATTTGTTTTTGGTCACGTGACATCGCATTCAAAATTATTAATAGGACAACTTGTATATTTGTGCCTTTCTGTGTTCCTCCCGATAAAACAATTCCAACTAACTAGCACACTTGGGGTCTAAAGTGATTAATTCAAGAGATACAGGTACTTAAGGGATTGTAAGTTGAGAAATTCATAATTGAATCCCCTGTAATTTTCGGCAATCTTACATTCGTACGTAATGATTAAGACAAACCAATATTATAATTTTTAATAATAAGTCAAATCAACTGTCACAGAAAAAAATTACAATCTTAAAGGAAATGATCAAATAGATGCCCATCTTCGTAAATGCATTTCTCAAATCTTGATAATAGATTTCGGCTACATCCTGCCCTAATCATTTCCGGTGTTACAGTTCTACAAGCATCGCGTATTTTTCTTCTCAAATCGTCCAAATCTGTAGACGGACTTCCATAAACGATACCTTTAAGATATCCCCAGAGGAAGAAATCTAACGGTGTCAGGTTTGGCGATCTTGGAGGCCAGTAAATAGTACCGTTTCGTCCAATCCAGCGTTCTGGAAATATCATGTCCAGATAATTTCTCACTCTACGATCAAAATGTGGAGGTGCACCATCTTGCTGCCACCACATTTTATTTCTTTCATTCAATGGATTGTCTTCAAGTAGGTCTGGAAGTGTATTTTGTAAAAAATTCAGGTATCTCTCCCCATTAGTATATCATCATAAAAGTACGGGCCAATCAAACGACCAAAAAAAAACGAAAATTACAGGGGATTCAATTATGAATTTTTCAACTTACAATCCTTTAAGTACCTGTATCTCCTGAATTAATCACTTTAGACCCCAACAGTGCTAGTTAGTTGGAATTGCTTTATCGGGAGGAACACAGAAAGGCATGAATATACAGGTTGTCCCCTTAATAATTTTGAATGCGGCGTCACGTGACCAAAAACAAATACCTCGTTGGTTAACACAATAACAAGAAAAGATGCAACATTTGCCCTAATTTCCACCCCCAAAATTATAATTATCTACTACTGCCCAATTCTGATATATCACTTGTCGTAATCGTCGTGAGACACCCTGTATATATATATATATATATATATATATATATATATATATATATATATATATATATATATATATATATATATCGACAATTAGGTATCCATCGATACCTCTCGTTTTGTTTTATTGCGTTCAAGTATGTTCTAATTATATGTGCTTCGAGTTTCAGGCTGCTAAGGGCATTAGGAAACTACTGTTCGCTCTGGTGGTTTCCTTGCCTGCTCTATTCAACATAGGAGCATTGTTAGCTCTAATAACTTTTATTTACGCAATAATCGGTATGTTTCTCTTCGGCCACGTGAAACAACAAGGTGCCCTAGACGACATGGTTAACTTTCAAACGTTCGGCAGATCCATGCACCTTCTTTTTAGACTAATAACATCAGCTGGATGGAACGACGTTTTAGAAAGCTTAATGATCGAGTATCCTGATTGCGATCCGACTTATATGCACCAGAGCAATGGAGATTGTGGTTACCCGTTGTTATCTATTATATATTTTACTAGCTTCATTATTATCAATTACATGATTGTAATAAATATGTATATAGCAATTATTCTCGAGAATTTCAATCAAGCTCATCAAGAAGAGGAAATTGGTATTGTGGAAGATGATCTGGAGATGTTCTATATTAGGTGGAGCAAGTAAGTATGAACTTTTGTGTTATTTCATTAGAGATATATCTACATTACGAACTAACTTGTGTAAAACAGCAGAGATGCCTACATACAAATTATAGAAGGATTACCAAGAAGCTCAATATATCTCAGTAAAAGAGTCGTTCGATAAAGATCATTCATAATTTATCGGTCAATTTAGTCAAATCATCGCATATCCGAAGGCTATTCCAAAAATAACCAGTAGCAGCAAATTTTATATTTTCATTGCTGTTAAATCACAAATTCAAGTTTGTAAAAATAAAAAATTCCAAAAGTATTATACCTTCTTGCGTGTGAAAACAATCAAATTTTTAAGTCTTTGATTTTGCTTTCTCTTTCTTTATGAGCAAATACTTTTTGAAATGTCAATATGTCTGCCAATGGTCATCCAATATCATTTTGTGTCGTGATCACGTCATTCGGTCAACCCTTGCGATATTCCTATTGACGAGGAGTTCAAACGTAACCGTATCAACAAATTAAAACTGTAAATACTTTTATCTACAACCGTGCGTTTTTACATACCCATATTAGAGCGGTAACTATTACTTGAACGCACTAGTGCGGTAAAAATCAGTTTAACGAACTAGTGCGGTAAAAATCATTATTATTATTATTATTGCCTATGGATTTTCTTTTCAAATAAGCTATTAATCTTGGAAATTTGTCTATCTGCATGTTCTTTTTCATGGACAAGGTGGACTTCAGCATTGAATAATAGCACCAAAGCGACTTCTTTTCCTTGAACTTATCTTCAAAATAGGCAATTAATACATCTTCATTAATGTTATCCACTTTTTTATGGGAGCACCATTCGATTAACATGTCATAGGCCTTTTCGTAGCGAATTCCGGATTTCTGTGGTATCAAGTTCGCCGTAGCAGCTTCAACTAGCCTTGAAATCTCCATATTTTCGACTGACATTTTGACTGACAACTTCAAAGTGGCGTTGCTTTTTTTTGTCGCTATGACATCCTAATTTTCATAACAATAAAAAAAGTTAAAACATTGCTGGTGACCAAGTTGGGAAATTTTAGACTATAATTAATTTGTATTCAATCAAAACGAACGGTTGTAGATAAAATAGTATACATAACTCGCGTGGTAAAGGTTCCTAGCACACTTAAGTGAATGAAAAGACTCGCCTGCGGCTCGTTTTTCAAACTTCACTTAGCGTGTGCTAAAACCTATTTACCACACTTATTATGTACTATACTATTAGCCATCTTAGCTGTGTTATCTATGAACATTTTAATATATGATACACAAATTGGCGAACTGAATTACGGTGTTAGGGTGTACGTCAAGGAATTTGAGTTCCTAGGCAAAACTAACTTAGTATTAAGTACCTAGTGTTTTTACAGCATTTGTTTTTTTGTTCCTCCTTGTTGTTACTGATGAATGAATCTGTGTAATCTGTATGTAAAATTAAGCGATAAGTAACAAAAGATTCAGTATTAAAGCATTGAGAATCATATTAAATTGTAATAGATAAATACACTCCAAGAAATGATATGTTAAAGATGGCAAATCTATGAAGTGTAAGGCAAACATACTCAATACTATTTTACTTATATATAAAATGCTTAGTCAATTAGCTCCTTTTGATAAATTACAAGTTTGTTGAAGAAATACATACTTATAACACATGACCATTTTATTTAATAGACTAGATCTTAGTGTCAGTAGCATAAGTGTTATAAGAACTATGATAGTATCATGAGCTTCAAAAGGAAATATATCCTCTATATTGAACAGGCTGTTGAAATGTAATATATATTTATAACTGTATTTCACAAAAATATATATAACGTGTAGAAGTTAGCTAGTCAAGTGCTTAATAAATATATCATTATTATAAATTAGGTTTAGTTCATTTTTTATGAACGGTGCTGCAAACTCCCGCAAAGTGCAATCATGATTAAATTTGCTATCTATTGATAAGACTGATATATTTTAGATGAAAATATTATATCACATAAAGATTACCAATTTGTTCAATGTTCAAAAATTAACTGTGAGGGCTAACTATTTATGGATGTCCAACAAACACCAATATTGACTTCAAATCTTGAGCATGATCACAACCTTTCTTCATATTTCAAAGCACCAAACTTCAACGATGAGCTTTCATTGAAATTTCGTTCTACAATATTGCAAAACAATTGACAATTACGGCATGAATTGAGAAAATTTAATAATTTTTGAGTAGAAAAATAGAATAGAAGCAATCTTACTAAAAAAATTTCGAGTATAGAGTCAAATATGATATAGGAAATTATTAGAATGTTGTTCTAATCAGTGTATTATACTATTAATACAACAAAGGATTCAGAATTTCTCGAAGCCTTAACGAAAAGATGCCATAGATTTACAGATGTATTTTCATTTCAAATCACCGTTATGGTGATATTCTTCAGTCTATAATTTATATACATTTTACAAATTTTCATCTGCAAATAATCAATTTTTTGATATTGTTCGCAGGTACGACCCACATGCCACGCAATTCATAAGATTTACCCAATTATCAGACTTCATAGCTTCCCTTGACCCGCCGTTGGGAATTTCGAAGCCCAATACTGTAGCTTTAGTTAGTTTCAACCTGCCCATAGCTAGGGGCAATAAAATCCACTGCCTCGATATTCTGCATGCATTAGTTAAGCACGTTCTGGGACATGTTGAAGAGACTGACACTTTCAGACAAGTAAGAACCTGCTGCCGTACTTTAAATCATGAAAAATTTATTCGAATATGTATAACACTGTCGAAAGAATTTAACAGAAATAACGATATTCACACAGTTTGTTTCTTGTTCTTATAAGACTGTATCATGATATCCGTCAGAAAAACTCAAAGTTGGATTTTTAGAATAAAACAGTTTTTTGTTAAATATTCCGTAATAATTAGTTTAAGCAGTTTAATAAATTGCTATAATTTCAATCGCGTTTACAGTTGCAAACTTTAGTTCATCTCTAGATTATAACGATATATGAAGACAATTTCAAAATAACGAAGAGGAACCCAATTCATACAATATAATATATATATATATATATATATATATATATATATATATATATATATATATATATATATATATATATATATATATATTGTTACGAAAATGTCTAAAGCCGACTCTGTGTTCTCTGAATATTCGATGAACGTTGAAGTAACCGCCCTCTTAATTCGAAGACTGGAACATTCTGGAAGCTTCTCGAAGAAATGACAAGACATATAAAAGCGACCATAGAAGAGACGAGAGTCAGACTACAGTTAGTTTACAGTGAACTACCGTGTTATAAAAGAAGAGCGAAACCTGTGTTTTGAATTGAAGTTGTGACAGTTATTGAAAAGTGTGGTTATTTTAAAATTACTGTTTTGTAAATAAATACCGATTTGTTTATTAATTAAATTTAGTTATTGGAAATCATCCTAGCGAACCCGAATTCGTAACAATATATATATATATATATATATATATATATATATATATATATATATATATATATATACATTGGGGAACAGCCAAATGGAATAAATTCGATAACGAATAAATGAGAGCGTGTTGGGAAAAACACTTAGACACGTCGATTTGTATTTTCAGAATTTTTTTCAAAAAAAAAATAATTATATAGGGTGTGTCATGTGACAGTGGCCGATACCAACTTACTTATTTTAAATACAATCCCCTGTATATTATTAGTTTTTTGGATTCTTCCGAAAATTCTAGACATAATTCATGTACAATGTCCCAGACCTATCTTCAACTGTTTCGGAAATATTAAGTGTTTTCAGATGTATTACAAAAATTAACATTAAAAAAAGAAAATTATTTTATTTCACAAATAATGTAAAAAAAACAAAAAAAAATTAATTAATTTCAATGTGAGAGATGTTCAAAATGTTCACCGCTAACGTCTTGGCAACATGCTAATCTGGTATAGAAATGTCTTCTAACGTTTGTAATACATCTGAAAACACTTAATATTTCCGAAACAGTTGAAGATAGGTATGGGACATTGTACATGAATTATGTCTAGAATTTTCTGAAGAATCCAAAAAACTAATAATATACAGGGGGTTGTATTCAAAATAAGAAAGTTGGTATCGGCCACTGTCACATGACACACCCTATATAATTATTTTTTCTTGAAAAAAATGCGCATCTGAAAGTACAAATCGACGTGTCCAAGCGTTTTTCCCAACACGCTCTCATTTATTCGTTATCGAATTTATTCCATTTGTGTCTGTTCCACACTGTATATATATATATATATATATATATATATATATATATATATATATATATATATATATAAATATATATATATATATATATATATATATATTCTTCATATTATAGACACAATATAACTTAATCAAATAAACTCACTTTGTTTCAATTTTCTGATTATTTCATAATATTCATATGTTTATAGTTTTTTGCACATCCCATGCCACATATTTCTATGTGGTATAAAATCACTATCAAGGTAGATCATGTACTTCTTCATAAAATTTAAAAAATATAACATGAAAAAATGGATCAACTTAGTTTCTTCAGTATTGGAAAACACAAGCTAAATTATTAATTTTACTGCAGCTTCAAGAACAAATGGATATTAAATTCAAGAAACAGTTTCCAACTAGAAAAGAACTCGAGATTGTATCCTCCACCAGGATATGGAAGAGACAAGACAAAGCTGCTAAGCTGATTCAAAAAACTTGGAGAGAATACCAGCGGTACGTATATTTTACTCACTTTTTTTAATAAATATGAAATCTACTTAATACTATATGCTCACGTTTCTTTTCTATATATATCAAATTGGTTGTACTGAAGATGACGATAATATTGAAAATTAATCTGAACTGAATTCAGCAATTAACAAAATGATGTAAAGTCGAGTTGAATTTTGAATGTTACTTATAAATTGTCGCTGTATTATCGAAGGGTGCAATGAATTGCCATGCATATGTACTATGCAATAATCTGTCTGCGGTGCAATAATTATCGCAGGGCTCTTTCGCTTTTACAATGCAATTATCGCAGAGCTCTTTCGCTTTCTACAATGCAATTATCGCAGTGCTCTTTCGCTCTCTACAATGCAATTATCGCTGTAATTTTCGATAATTGCATTCCATTTACAAGGGATTTTTGACAGGAGGGAAATATTCACGGATAGATACAGTGTAAAGTAAACTGAAAGGAAGGTATCTTTCTATATTTTGATATTTCAGTAGTAGGTACCTACTGTCAAATGCGTCCCACAAATTCCGAAGAGTTTTCGGAGTTATCTTCGATTATTTGTCAATATCAAAACTTGATCAAAACATGTTCGTCGATGGTTAAAAAAAGTAAACAAGGTTTTCCTTCAATGTTTCCTTTTTAAGAATTGAAAATTTATTCATCTGAATGCATATGTTAATATGTATTCAAAAATATTCTGTGTTCTTGTGGGGGCTATGTTTTCCACGGCTGAATTCTCATGTCCGTCAGGCTGAAAGTCCAACCGCTGTACCACCTCCTACTTCAACTTTAATCTTTTTCAATTTTTTTCCTTTATTCATTTTGTATATTCATTTTCCTTGTTCTTACCGAAATTATTTATCTTCTCTATTAAATGGATCACTCAGGGATTATATATTTGCTTTTGTTGTTCAGATTATGGAAGTATTCATTATTCTGGGCAGTTACGTAACAATAGGGTGGCATGACGGGCAAAATGCCACGGTCCCCCAGCTGGAAAGGGACCGCAGTCCGAGAGGGTCCTGAGGACACAAGGATTCCAAGAGTTATTATTGCAACATTTAGCATACACAAGTTAAACAAAAAAATGTTTTATAATTTCAATGCAATTATTGGAAAAGATATCACTCCGTCAGTTTTAATATATCTAGTAGGTAGGTAATAAAATCCTCGCCACTTTTAAATGCAGCGATGTAGCTGGAAGAAATTAAATTTTCTTGTTAGTTCCTTTGTTGACCGCATGACTTCTGTTGTAATGTGGGCTCTCGGGGAATCTCTGCTTTATGTTTCGTTGCGGCCTCTAAAGCACTACAATTTAAATCCCTCGATCTTTCAAAATCCTCAAAGCCCTTGCAAGTCTGCCTAGAATACCTTGAACAATATCGAAATGAATATAGTGATTTAAAAACTGTATACATAAACTGTATCTGTAAGACATTACGTATTAATTTATCCTAAAAAAAAATTTACGTTGGTTGGGCTTCTTCATATTGAGCGGGAGAAGGCTCCATCCGATTGATTTGCCACGGGCCTCGAACGGCGTAGTTACGCCACTGATACTGGGTGTTGGTTTGAGAAAGACAGGGATTAAGTAATTCTTAATTTTTTATACTGAACTGTCAGCTTAGAATTTTTTTTCTAAAGAAACACTAATCTGCATCTTGCAGTTCCCAAGAGCTGCCAATCCAAACGGGGCATACATCGTTGGATATGCCATAATAAGACCTTTCTAATGATGTAGGTACCTCACTTTGTTGTCCTTTCCTGGACAAGAGAGCCATGAAAGGTCGGTTTTTCTCTGTCGTACGAAACGCACCAGGCTAATGACATTTATGGTATCATTAGATCTAGATGAACGGAAATGGGTGCGCTTGGTCACAATAAAACTTTTTTACTACAGTAAGAGAGATTGTGAGTGAGAGTAATGGTACGCGGGATGAGTCACTTCATCGTAAGTGCCAAGGGGCATGCAACTACGTCAAGATGCAACTTTGACAAGGTGTGTGTACTCGAAACATAGCTTCCTGGGTGTCCTTGAACTCCTGATTGAATGTCAAGAACCATCTGGATGTTCATCCATATACTTTTTGGCATTTAAAATTAAAATGGTTTACAAAAAAACCGACAGCTAAGAAATACAAAAAACAAATTTTCACGGAGAAACCGTCATTTCGTCCATACGGATAGGTGGAAGTTCCCTCATCGGCGTCTGCCTTATGCATCTATTTATAATTGAATATTTTTCTTACAGGATGAAAAAAGAACGCGAACGAGAACAAGAAGAAGTCGACGATAACACTCAAACATCATCACCAGGGGGATGGCAGGGACGTCTCTCTGCTTTCCTGCATGTCCATCGAGGAAGTCGGGCTTCCTCACGAAAGTCTTCAAGGGCGTCTGATGCGAGTGACTTCAGCGAACTTGGTGGCCCGTGGTTAAACCTTCCGCTACTATTGCTCTCTAGCGCCACCAATATGGATCCAGATGAGCTCGACTCAATACGAGATGGCTCAGATACAATCAGTATCAGAGTTAACGAACCTACTCCAGATAAGGAGAAACGAATTGTAAGTACCGAACTGCTTGATGTACAATTCAGAGCAAATATGAAACTAGAAAAAATAATGTCAGATTAACAATCAGGTAGCAAAACTCAAGCTCTCGATAAATGTTCTAAATTTTCCACACCACACTTGATTCTCCAATGAACAAAAGGAAGTCAGAAATTGATTTAATTTCTACATTCTATTTCATATTTACTCTTTTTTTACTACGTACGGTGTCTCAACAGGGTTTCTTATTTTAGTTTAAGCAACACTCTTGTCCATCTCCTCAATTCTTAAACCAACCGAAAAGAGTGGTAAGTTAAGAGCATTCGAGTTCTAAGTGAATATCCTTTATTCAGTCATCTCTTTACGTAGTTACTGTAGTTGCAGCGCTGTAAACCCAGTTACTTGCTTCACCAAAAACTTATTTCCATTACTCAATAAGTATTGCATCCAGTACTTATATCTATTGGCTATTTCTACAAGTATTGATACTTCTCGACAATTTCTTTATTTAACGATAAAATAGGATTGTACCTTTTTCTATATTTTCATACCTTGCATATCATCCATCTCAGTCTTATTAAAATGAAAATGCATATAGAAGATAGAAGTAGGTATAATATTCGCCATTACAAAAAAAGGTCAGCATTTTATAGAAAAACAATATCGAAAATTCAGAAATAGATGATGATCATTCCTTTTTCTCTTAGAACCTGATACGCATCGTTTTAAAGACTTTTTCATACTTGACAAATATCTGTACACAAGAAGTGATATTTTCATTTGCTATTTTAGCAATATAGATAAAAGAAAGCAGAATTATCGACTATTGTAAGATCAGAATATTCGTAAAATTTCCTGCATTCTTTAATCTGTAGAAATGCAGCTGAAATTCACAGTCATAAACCTAAGCTGCGACAACAGAATTATTATTTCATTTCAAATTCAAGGAAATAGCCGTTTCCTCGCAAAATTCCACTAACCAAATATCGATTTTCCTCTTTGAAGAATAGATTATGAACGAAATAAAACTAAAGAAATAGTATAATGTGCTAAAGGAACGTATACCTTCTAACCTTCGTTATTGAATTCTTAAGAGCAAGACATAATGAACCACATCAACGAGAACATTTAAGAGGGTGTTGCCCCAATGAGCCTTGCTTTCATTCAGAAGCAAATACAGCAACAACGTTCATAACTCAAATATAACCTATCAAGCAAGGAATTAATTAAAGTTGTCAACAGCCTTAGAAATTGCCCATCAAATTACAGAATAACTTGAACAAAGAACTCAAGTTTGAGATAAGTTTTTCGTACGCCTCAAAACATTTTAACTAGGTAATGTTTAGAACTTGCGAATCTACAACTATTTGTAGCGTTACAGTAAAATTTCTAGTTTATTTATCCCAGATATACCGTAGTTCCTCTAATTTTCACCTCACATACTAAACTGCTTCACTACTATTCCACAAACACATGGCTAACAATCACATCAAAACTTTGTACATGCAAGCACAACTCACTTTTCACATATAAACAAAAAACGACACGCATACTGAAATTCTTAGAGGCGTGGTGAATTATTGAAATGAAGGTTTATGGAATTTGCTGTAAATAAAATGGCAATGCATTTGGGGAAGGTTTCGTATTTTTATTTTATAGATTGCAGTATAAATGATTTTCGTTCAAAGCTCCTCGTTCGTCCTGAAGTTTCCAAGTTATTGAAGCAAAATATAGGGTTGCTGGATAAAAAGACATATTAAAACAGATGGAAACCTTCATACATTATAACCTATGATTTGCATTGAAATTTATGAAAAAACTTGCAAAATCTGCAGCAAGTTCGACCACATTATTGTCAAATAAACATTTCGAAATATTTGTGTGCAACTCATTTGTCAAAAAAGTGAAAATTACTTCGGCCTCAGAAATTCTTTCACGTTTTGAAATCAAATATTGAAAATTAGTGATTCTATGCTGTAATTTCATTTAAATCCTCATATTTAAATAGTAAAAGTGGAAAATGAGGTATACTTTCATACAAATATAAGTTATGAAGTTGTACAGAATGAAGTCTAGATACTTTATGCTTGATACTGAGAAAATATATTAAGAGTTATATTTCCTTCAGCAACAACCTCAAACTGTTGAACATGTCTCTAGAAATATCAAATTAGAAACCTGAGGTTTTCAGAAATGTAAAAACACGATATTAAGTTTCTATTACAACTAAAATTGAATTCTCGCACATCACTTGGTGAAACATCATAAAGAATAAACATTAAAATAAAACAACACTTGGCTCAAGCTTCACTATATAAAAATAATTAGCTACTGTATTTAACAGAACAGCCTAGTCGACATGTTTCGATTTATGAACTCATTATTAAGACTAACTACAGGAGAGTATTACAATTTTATTTTAGAAAACAGACAATAGCAAAGGTGATACCACCTGAAAACCAATTTGTTCGTTGACAAGGAGTAGGTACTTTACTGTTATGGGCGGAACTTATTTCGAGAATTTCAAGAAGTTAAGTCACTCCTTTATTACCTGAATACATCAGTTGGGTTTTGTTGAAATCCAACACAAACAGGAAGGAATATTAACATTTGTGTCGATGAACACAAAAAAATCATTTTCACAAAATGAAAACACTACTGGCTTCTCTGAAGATTGTATAAAATTTCCTGGATTTCAACAAAACCCAATGTTTGCGTTCAGGTAATAAAGGAAAGCGAATTGACCTTCTTGAAATTCTCCAAATAAATTCCGCCCATAACAGTAAATTACCCCTTGTGAACGAAACAAATTGATTTTCAGGTATCACCTTTGCTATTGTCTGTTTTATAAAATGAGATGGTAATATACTCCTGTAGTTAGTCTTATAATGAGTTCATAACTCGAAACATGTCGACTAGCCTGTTCTGTCAAATATGTACACTAGCTAATTATTTTTATATAGTATATTTTAATTTTACACCGTAGGCGTAATTTCAGTATTCTAATTGATGAAATGCTAGTTGTTAAATGAGAATATATAATTTTATCCTTAAGTAGTTTTTTATATATGTTCCTATTAATCAACTTCATTTTCATATCAATTCAGACATTATCTTGTTTCTATCTTTGAATTCCATCAACTTCTACTGATTGTTTTGTAGCATAATGCACGACTTTTGATAAAACTTCAATCCCCGATCTGGAAACTCAACTTCCCACACCTTTTTTTTTCATATTTCATAGTTTTGGTTAAATGTATCCACTATTTTTACAGGGCGAAGCTCTTACTCCAACACAACAGCCTCGTCGTCGTAGTATTTATAACTTCTTCCTTCGCCACCAAGATGCAGTTGAAAACGAAGACATATCGCAATCACCCCCAGTTCCAAAACGAAGCACCACATCACTTAGTCAAACTCTTCATCCGGCAATGGCAGAAGAATCGAAACCTAAACGTGGTAGCATAATTCGAAGAAAAAGGAGCGGATCCTGTAAAAGCCGTTCTTCTACTATGCTTTCTCAAGTTCATCGTGCAGGTAGCGAACCGCAAAACTCTACAGACGTTAGTATTTTAGTTACTGAAGCTTCTCCAGATGCTATAAATAATAAACCTAGTCTCCAAAGACAAGACAGTGAAGCTACTGTTGTACAAGCTCTAGTACATCGAGAAAGTGAAGAATATCACGAGCAAGGATTGGACGTTACCCCGTCCGAAGTGAAAGTAGAGCAAATCGAATCAGAGCATAGCGAAGTCTCATTAAATGAAGTAATAATTGATACTACTGTTAATTTGAATAGCAACGGAAGAGACAGCTGATCTGAACTTGCTGTTAGAAGATTGACGCAATAATGTTTTTTACATTACTTACAGTTGAACTAAGCTAGTTTGTTGAAATATTAAATATATTACGTATATTATTGATAATATCATAATTCATTGATGTAATAATTCTAGCGTCTACTATTCAAAACTTAAAAAGTAAAACATAATTTCAATGGTTTTATTAAGAATTTTATGCATTTGTATAATGTAATTTTGGTTATGGAGATCCATACGCACTAAACTTCATTAAACATGAATATCATTGATAAATACGGTTTTCGATAGGTTATGGTGCAAAACGTGATATGAAATCACGAAACATTTCAAAAGTTGAAGCACAATCATATAAAAAGCATCACAATTGTATCCATCTATTAAGCGAATAGAGTTCATTCAAATATGGACCTGAAATTCTGAAATAATTATTCATTCATGTAAAAGTGAAAAATGCTTATTATTTGTCCTTGGAAGCAACCGGATATTATTTAGTTTAGTACCGGAATTTATTGTAGGTAGGTATCTCCATAAAAGGACTTAATCAGGTCGATGAAGAGGAAGATGATTATGGACTGTAAAGCGGCCCTATTTAATTTCGAGACTTTGTAATTTTGACCAATTAAATCAATCTGCTCTATACTATACAATGTGAACCAGATGAAACTATCCATCTGAATATGTATTTCAACATGAAGTTTCGAAAAAACCAGATCGTCCTTCAAATTGAAGAAAAGATCTATTTGCATTATTACTTGTTTTGTATTTGCCACCTTTTTGTAGATCCAGATAGCAACTTTGAAATTTTGTTCAATAATACACTTGTTCATTAACTTGGGAAAGCATTTCAAATTTGTGGTTAGAATAAAGAAATGGAAGTTATATTGTCTAGTAAACTCATATTAACATAATTGGTTGCATCTAACTAAACCACGACCTTATCAAAAGTGACCAACTGAAATGTAATACTTGGTGAAAGTCTTGACAGGAAATTTCAACATATAGATGCTGTGTGATATCAATTTGTGTCGATTCATATAAAGTTGCATCAGGAAATAATGGAAAAAAGTTATTTTGCAAATCTAGCACCATCGTTTGAAATTGCAGCTTATTTTTCGTAGAAACTTTTTCAGATTTATTACGTATGAGCAAATCTCTATGAGAACGACTCTTTATTTTTCAACACTTCGCTCAGAGATAAGGATTCTACTATTTCACTCACAGTTTTCAATTTTCAGATACACCAAGTGTTTTCTTATTCTATCAATAAATTTTAGCACGGTTTTTCCGTTATCACAGTTAATTTTATAATAAAAATTGATTTCATCGGAATGCTTTCTCCTTAAATTGAAAAAACGTAATATTTATAAAATTTATCAGTAGACGCTAGAAAAATAAAAATGCTGTATTATATGCTACTATGAATTACTAATAAGAATTTATTTCTATTGATTATTGTTTTGTTCGAATTTCTGTGAAAACGGTAAAGTGAATTAATTCTAATTCAAATGCAAAGAGCATAACTGTATATACAACTTTGAACAATATTGTACAGCATTGGTTTATATGTACGATTTAAGATTTTATGCTGTAACTGATATAAATGATATTATTAAGTCAATTAAATATATTATGTACATATGAAGAAAATAAAAGGGAATTAGATTGCTAAAAAAATTCGAACAGATATGTACAATCAGTAGATAGTTTGATTCATGTAATGAATTTCGAATTTGATAGAAAGACAACAAAGTTGATGAAACGAATTTTACATATTCAAAAACTATACGTAAATTTAAAAACTGGATAGTTTTAAAGTATAAGTATATTTATTACAAATCGAATTGGAAAAGATTTGCTCTTTCTTGTACTGAATTGAAGTGAAAACTCGTAAATTATAATGGAGTAATAAAAAAGAACAATAACAAGATACATATTGAGTTTCTAAAGAAATTAAGAACTTTAAACTTTCTGCTTGAGTGGATATCTTGGTGCATATTTTTTCAAGTTTCGTATAAATAATACTTTCCTTTATACATCACTTAAAACATAATGTTAGTTGATATTGATATTACATATGATATACATGCACAAATCTCAGCTTCTAAATAGCGTAACAAAAACGAAGATTTCAGTATATACCTATATAATAGATTTTCACATATCTAATATAGAAATATTGATTCATGACAATCAAGAAAATTCTATTCTCAAATTTTCAGTAATTTCAATTCATGCACTATTTGACTCATTGTGTTTTCAATAAACTTAATGAAATTAACTGATGAAATTATAGATAAGTGCATGCTGTTCACAATTTTCATGGGGGCCAGACAATTATAAACACATATTACTGTATACAAATATCGTGTAGAATTATAGGAACAGCTGTTAATGTGACCAAAGTAAATTTTAAAACATTGAATAAGAGAAAACTAAACCCAAATAGAAAAATTTTGTATTTAGATTCTCGTAATTCTCACAAAGCGAGAAAACAATGTTTCATTTCACAACAGTTCTACTGATCTTACCAATAGTCACATTACAATCAAGACCAAATCTAGTACAATAATTTAGTTCTAAAGGAAATATATATATATATATATATATATATACATATATATATATATATATATATATATATATATATATATATATATATATATATATATATATATATATATATATATATATATATATATATATATATATATATTATATATATATATATATATATATATATATATATATAAATATATATAAATAAATATATATATATATATATATATATATATATATATATATATATATATATATATATATATATATATTATCCGAGCCTGCCGGGACCGGACCTTTGCCGGATAATCGAAAACACGGATAATCCAAAAACTTCATTTTTATTTCTTTAATAATTTATTTACACAAATGCATATCAAAAGAATAAAAGAAACGTGATACATACATGTAACAAAAAACAAAAGTTTTAATATTTAAACATAATACAACGTATATGAACAGTAATAACTAAAAACGTTAATAAAATCACTTACAAAAAAAATCAGTAATTTTTGTTTGTTTTTGGGCTTCGTAAATTCTATCCCTTATAATTTCCTTCATTTTTCTAAGTTGAAGTAGATGAATGTCATCAGTTTCAGGTTGTTCTTCAAAGTAATGGATAAGTACATTTACTGCATCTCCTGCTTTTCTATGACTTGTTTTGATGATGACATTATTTTCATCGTCATCACTACTTTTGTCAGAACTTTCTGCAGAGGTCTGGTTATTTAGATAATCTTCGTCAATAATATTCTGATACCCTTTTTCGTCGTGATCACATTCTATCCATTCCTGTATTTTTGCGTTATCTATTTCTTCCAAGCCTTTGATTTGTGAGGCTTTAGATGCGATGTCTTCGATTGATAACTCATTTTCATCTTCATCTTCAGTACAATCTTCTTCATCTGCTGTTAAGGTCATAATTTTATCAAATTCTCTTTTAATGTTAGTCTCTTTCACTTCACTCCAAGCGCGAGCTACAGCATAAATTGCTTCTTTCAAATTCTGACGTTTCCAAAATCCCATAAAGTCACATTCTCCCAACAATTGGAGCATAAGGTCTTTCCTATAAAGCCTCTTCATGGTCTCTATAACACCTTGGTCCATGGGCTGGGCAATAGATGTCACATTAGGAGAAAAATATGCTACGAATATGTTCCCATCTGCTGATTTTAGTTGCTCTACATCAGGATGCGATGGAGCATTATCCAGTAACAGTACAGCCTTGGGTGGAAGATTATTTTCTTGCAAATAAGTTTCAACTTGTGGTAAAAATTTTTCAAAAAAGCACTTTTTAAAAATCACTCGATCCTTCCAAGCAGCCTTTTGATTATAATAATCAACTGGCAGTGTTTTTACATTTTTAAAAGACCTCGGATTTTTTGATTTTCCTATGACAGCTAGCCTAAGCATTAGCACAGCATAACACTGTTAAACGGTCTTTGCTTACCTTGAAACCTAAATAAAAAAATAACTTAAAAAAAACAATCAGTACAGTACAAAAATAAAGCTAACCTGGTGCACTAGTTTCTGAGCCTGCAGCAAGTGTTCTCTTCGGCATTGCTTTCCAATAAAGCCCAGTTTCGTCGCCATTATACACTTGCTCGGGTTTTAGGTCATGCTCCGTTATAAGATTTTCCAAATCATAGCAAAATTCAACCATAGCTACATCATCGGCACTTAATTTCTCCCCTTGAATGGCTAATTGTCGTATTCCATGACATTTTTTAAATCTGTATAGCCAACCGGAAGAAGCAGAGAAGTTTCCTTTAATTTTCAATTGCTCGTGAAACTTTTGTGCTTGCCTAGCACACATCGATCCTGATATTGGAACCCCTTCCGATCTTTTTTGTAAGAACCACTTGGTCATAGCATCATCAAGTTTAGGAAAAGTAGATCTTTTTAGAGACTTCCTGTCAGAAATAGCTTTTGCACTATCAGCTTTAGCTACAAAGCTCTGTAACTTGGCTTTATTCTTCACAATGTCGCGAACCGTTTGTTTTCCAATGTTATATGTTTTAGCCAATAGAGCAAAATTTTTTTTTTCAAATTGTTTTAAAATTTCCATTTTTTGTTCTAAAGATACTACATTGCGTTTACGCTTTTCGTTAGCACCGGTACGCTGCATTTTGTGCGTGTTTAAAGAGTCGGGTTGATACTGTTAATAGTTGACGAAAATAATAAGTAAACACATACAAGTATGTAAATTCGGGATTCCCCGAAACGAAACGAACGTCTGTACGAGACGAGTGTCTGCGCGGTGCATTCAATGTTCACGCCCCAACCTCTGGCCAACAGACACGGATAATCCGCGCACGGATGACCACTTTAACATGCCGCACGGATAATCCGCCGCCCGGATAAAGCGCGCACGGATAATCGGGGTTCTACTGTATATATATATATATATATATATATATATATATATATATATATATATATATATATATATATATAAATATATCTTTATATATATAAATATATCTATATATATATATATATATATATATATATATATATATATATATATATATATATATATATACACATATATATATATATATATATATATATATATATATATATATATATATATATATATATATATATATATATATATATATATATATATATATATATACATATATATATATATATATATATACATATATATATATAAACATATATAATATATATATATATATATATATATGTATACAGATATATATATATATATATATATATATATATATACATATATATATATATATATATATATATATATACATATATATATATATATATATATATATATATATATATATATATATATATATATATATATATATATATATGTATACAGATATATATATATATATATATATATATATATATATATATATATATATATATATATATATATATCTATATATAAAATCAAGTACTAGGACCTTTATTTGAAACTAATCAAACAAACCTCCTAGCGGAGCTGGTTATACGAGTTTTTTTTTCTATCTGTAAGATGTGGTTCGTTTGTTTCCGACAGGTGGCGCTGTGTCATATTTATATGCCATATAGTCACTTGAAGGAAAATATAAGGCCGTTAGAAATATTTGGTTGGTTATCACTTTCGATGGATGGATGATACTGATGAGCCCCAAATAAGGGCGCAACAGACTGTCTATCATTTCCATTGATTGTGATAAACAACTTAATGTTTCTAACATACTCCATCCAAGGTATATGGAGGCATTTCGATGTTTCGTGAACTCGTATAACCAGCTCCGCTAGGAGGTTTGTTTGATTAGTTTCAAATAAATGTCCAAGTACTTGATTTTATATATAGATATATATATAGATATATATATATATATATATATATATATATATATATATATATATATATATATAAACACGAACGTGTTTCGATAACAGGAATAATTCTGTCTTCTATATATATATATATATATATGAATTTAAACATGAATGCTGATCATACAGTTGACATATACATTAAAAATATAAAGGTGAATAATATATTGTGGAAATATATATCCAATTTAAACGTGAATCGAAAAAATAGAATGCTTTGTGAGTAATTATTCTGATAGTACCTAGAAATTTTCCAATGAAAAATTATTGTTAATTAGGAACTTTTTACAAAGGAGCAACACTTAGAATTTAGAAAATAATTAATTTCACTTTTATCATCTAAACTATACCATTATGTTCCATCTAAGCACAATATGTTTTATAATACTTAAAGAAAATAACTAGCGTTACTATTTGTTTAATATTTGCATTTGACAATATAATTAGTTATAGTCTCAATTTAAAGCCAAATTGTGAGATATTTTTACAGTGTCTAAAAGCTGTCTGAAAACAATGATTCCTTTTTCTTTTAAAAAAAAATAAACATCAATATATTTCTAGTTGAGTAAAGAATTAAAATTTGCTTATGTCTAGTATATGTAGGCATAGGCGCCGACTCCATGGGGCCTGAGGGGGCCCGAGCCCCCTCAAAAATTTGTTTGGGGGGGCTGAGCCCCCCCAATAATTTAATAAAATTATTAGTTATAGTATACTTTGTAAAATCACAACATGATGTTGATTTTTTTCATTTTCCTTTTTTCCAGAGGACAAAACAGAGGCTAGGTTACAAATGTGCTTGTGCATGCTCCTTTGAGTCAATGTTACAATTCAAGACTTAGAGCAATGTTAAAATTCTTTATAAAATAGAGAATTAAATACATATGGAATGTTAAATTTTCAGTTAGCAAATATAAGTACTGTATTACTATATAACTGTTTTAGTTATTTTCAAATGCTTAAATATTTTTATATTTTATATCTTGAAATACTCAAAAGTTTCGAAAACAATAACTTGATATACTTTTTTTAATTAAATAACTCTCAGCCTTATTCGAAGTAAGCTTAAATTAGCTATTTCACTTATTAGTCAAATTGCTATTACTGTGCGACAGCAATATTTTATGTTGTATACTTTTAATGATAGTTAAGGATTTATTTAAATATAATTTCAGTCTTTTCATAGCTACGTATTCACTGCTCTATAATAGTCTATAACTATAACTATTACTGTAAATTAAATTAGCTTTTTACGAAAATACCGTGCGTATTTATGTTTTCTTTCGTTTTTCAATGCCAAAAATGTGTCAGGCTTGTCGAGTTTCCTGGAGTGTCGAGTTTTCGAGAGTCGAGGTTTCGGTGTTCTAATGTTGATCATATGACTATAATATGCTTTAAAAAACGTTAAAACTCACTATTTTTCATCTAAAATTCAGAAAATTTCCAGGCAAGACCCCCGTTATGGGCTCCCCCAATATTTTTTATAAGTCGGCGCCTCTGTATGTAGGTGATAAGCAGTTGTTTTTGTCAACTCCTTTAATTCATTTGTAACTTACTCAATAAAATTTATCTAACTGCAGTACATATTAATCAAAAATTCTAATATATCGTCGAATTTTAGTTTCAACATGACCTTTTTATGACTTTTATAGCACATACTAGAACCTTTTTTATTTTCGAAAAATTCAAACGGAATTAGTTAAATAGTTTACTGGGATTCTGTTACAATTCACTGAAATTTGAAAAATAAGACATTAAAAATTGTATTGATTAAATGCTCAATAAAAAGTTCAAATTCAATTTTACTTTGGTCGCATGTTTATGTACATATGTGTGAATTCAGCTTGAGATGATAAGTTAAAGTTTTCTTCCTTGATATAAAGTGGTTACGTTAAATTGTGATATATTCAAGAATAATAAGAACACAACTAAAGATGATGGGCTCTTATTATTCTTCATTTGTATATTGTTATGAAATAATGTGTTGCAATTTATAAATATTTAAAAAATTTAATGCCAAAATATTTATAACATTTGTAAATAGTGATTCGCCAAATTGTACTGCGAGAATATGAAGAACAGAAAAATAAGATAAATTCTTCAGAAATTTTATACGTTAAGTTGTATTTCGATCAACAGATCTATCGCTACATTTTATTCAATGATGACATGGAAACTGTTTATATACTTATGATTATCTATTATCCATAACATTGAATTACACTTCTTTTGAAATTCTAATCAAATTCCTAAGCTTTTATGAAACTGAGCGTAAATGAAAATATTTACAAAATTATCAATATTTGTAATAAATCCCAACTTATAATGAACTGTGGTTTCTATCAATTGGATAAAGCAAAAATATGAAATTCTGTTCTTCATATAAAGTCTGTTTTGTTAGCGGTTTTTTAATATTGCTGGTGATAAATTGACCTAGATTGCCTTTATCAGGATATTTCAAATATCATTGTTAACTCTAGACAATGTAGGACAATTCACTTATTAGTAAAATTGTGTACAAATCTATAAATTGTCAGAAATTACAGCTTTTAAATTTAAAATAAAAATAATACTCGAGCAATTGGAAGTTTTATTATTTTCAACTTTCAACTGCCCCATTATAAACAATTAATGAGTTTACCTCATTCTAGCATGAACTTATATGAAAGTTACATAAAGTGAACAAGGAAAATTCTTTAATAATTTGAAAAATTATCAAACAACTTTCCAAGGAAGCTGGTTATACGTATTCAGCAACGCAAAATCTGCATTCACAATCGAACGGTGAATTATAGAAATTGTCAAGCCACTCCGACTCAAAATCTGCATATAGCTGTTTCGATCTTATTAGATCTCATCAGTGCAGCTTATTTGACTCGGAGTGAATTAACAAATTTCTAATTGTTCCCCAATACAAATCGTGGTCAATAACACTGGCTGGATAACAATCCAGAGCTCCATTCCACCAAAAATATTGGGAAACAACAATTCACCGCTTAGACTGAAAATGCAGAAATTCGTCGCTTAAACACGTACCTTCTGATATGAAGATATCTACTCTACAACAGTGGTGTATATGATTCCAAGGCACACTAACATAGTGATTTAAAACCTTTGGATATACTCACGAGAGCGCGCTCCGAATATTCTAGTCGCTTAATACGCAAAATGCAACAATCAAATCATGAAAAACATACTAGTCGACCATGGTCAATTTCATACATTACATAAAGTGAACAAGGAAAATTCTTTAATAATTTAAAAAATTATCAAACAACTTTCCAAGGAAGCTGGTTATACGTATTCAGCAACGCAAAATCTGCATTCACAATCGAACGGTGAATTATAGAAATTGTCAAGTTTTTTTAAATTATTAAAGAATTTTCCTTGTTCACTTTATTTAATGTATGAAATTGACCATGGTCGACTAGTATGTTTTTCATGATTTGATTGTTATATGAAAGTACCTATTTCAATAGCTCGTAATAATTGGCTAATTACTTAACTGAAATCCTCAAGATTCATCATGGATCTACTTGTGAATTATTTAGAAACTCGGAAGCAATGTTGAAATTTATGGTTATTTGAATATTCATTTTTTTAATGACAGGAACGTAGATAAACCAAGTGAAGTTATTTTAAAATTAAGCAGTATTCAAAAATCAATCTTTTAATGTTAATGTATTCATTCTATAATTTCAATTGATTAAGTATTGGTCAACTGATTCTTCTCGAAAAGCACTGATTGATCTTGTGGTCATATAAGCTGATATGACTAATGTAAAAAACATGAGATAAATGCAAGATAATATACAGATTTTAGGTGTAACAAATGTGACAAAGAATAAGTTTTAGTTAATAAGTGACTCAAACGAATTATAACTCAAACATTGAGAATGTTATAACTACCTAATTAGGCGAGAAGATTATTTGTATTTGGCACACACATTATTCAAGTACAATATTCTCTTTATTTGCTAGGAAATGTTTATTCTTTTTAAATCACTGTAATATATAGATTAATAATCGCCAATTCCCTACCCTCATGAGGAATTGGATGATGGAATTTGACATAGTTTCAATATATAGTTTACTACAAGTAGTAGTAGTAGTAGTGTTGTTTCGTACTGAACGAAGTGATCTATGTAAATAAAATCAGATAGATCTGTTTAAGCGGTCGTTCTTCCGCAATCAGTTCCCTCCTCCACAACTTAAAAGTGATTGTTAGTAATTACTATTGTTAGTAATTACTAACGTTTAGAATAATTATTCTAAACGCAGAATATTTTCCATCAATTAGATTACATTGGCAAAGTTAAACTCAAAATTTATATATATTTCAAATTTTTACACAAATGTGATGAAAATGAGCGCATCCTTTCGGGCATTTAGTGAATGAATGTGTTCTGATTGCAAAATCACTTTCACTTCAATCACATGAGTTATATCAGTTGTATCAGTACGAAAGAACACTAGTAATATATAAATTAAAAAATCTCCACTACTGTATCTGTATATTTCAAGTTAAATTATTATTGACAGGAATATCTACATTTAATATACCTATTTTTCATTTTGTTGAAGTCCTAGTACGTTTATTCCAAGCAAAGTTGATTCCATAAGATTTTGGCTTAACTGGTTTTTCCAATTTGCTCTCTTGAATATACCATTGCCATGCATTCTTTTCACAAAACTGAATAGCATCTTCTTTAGACTGAAATTCAACTTTCATATTTGAAAGTGGATCACCCCTATAAAATCAATTAGTTTTTAGTACGAAACCAAATCATTCTCTATACATGCAATTAATGAAAAAATATAGCAATATAGTACAATTAAGAAAATTATAAGTAATATATAAGTGTCAGAGCAATATTATAGTAACACAATCATTATTTGGTAGATTTATTCCTTTGTGTCATGCCATTACACCCTATGACAGTTGTAAATTAGATTCCTTCTCATCAGAATAGACATTTTATCTTAATGATAACTTTCAATCAATCAATTCATGATAATAATGATAAATTTCAAATCAATGTTCTCTCTATCTACTCTATCGCAACTAACACTTTCAGTAGAATAGGTGTAGAACTCAATTATGTTCAACTTCAAATTGAGTCTTATGATGCTATTTTGAAAGGGTGATATTTAAATCAATGTCAAAATCTTTTGTAAAAGACAAATTCTCTAGGATTCTAGCAATTTTTTTAGGTTGAGTCACGCTTAAACACATTTAACGCTGAAATATGACATAACTTAGGGACCATCAGTATCTATATGATAGAAACCCTTGAAAACCATTTTATATGCAAAATTTTTATATCAAATTGTGGATCAGGTAGTTAAGCATTTCAAATTTCGATATTAACTCTCAGAAAGAGAGTACTTATGCTAAGCACAAACTTATAAAAACTTGTCTATGTTATAACTAACGAAAAAGTTACATAATAAAGTGTGGTTTCTACACAAAAATGCTCAAAAAAACTTAACATGCGCTATCCTATTCACGATATACTTACGTTGAACACCAACCCATTAGTGGATTTTCCCACCTCTCTCTAGCTTCAAAATCTATTTCCCAATGACCTAAGTTGTTAGTTCCACTCTGCATGGCATTTTTTGGTGGCATATAGATACGAACCAATCTATTCTTGGTATGTTCTTCTGGTACTCCAGTCACAGACGAGATATCAGTCTGAAGAGATGAACAGTGAAACAGTTGTCATAGTTACTATGTTTACAGAAGCTTACTGTTCCTTCCACAGTTATATAACCTTCCAGCTTTTTCCTGTGTTCTACTTCATCAGGCATTAGCAGAGCCAGATCAGTCCTGAGTTGATTAGCATCTTTAGGGCTGCTATTTATGTTAGAAGTTGAAATTCCAGCTGTGGACCTAAAATATTAACTTAATTATGAAAAAGTTATTTAATTAAACTGTAGTTACCATTTTAATGCTGGGACTATTCTTATTAATGTTCGGGATTTGTTCACTATGAGAGACATTTTCTAAGCAAGTCTTCTATCGAAAATATTTTATAAGGTATAGCATACAATAATTTTCAGTTCTTCTTTTAAATACACTGTTAAAAACTTACAGATAATTCGATTATCTGCTCCTTCGTCCTTACTACACTCAAAGCTGACAATAATGCCAATTCTGTGACTGGACATCGACGTAACAATGACAGTCTGAATTGTCACTGGTAAGGTAGAGAATCTTATTCGTAGATATAAATTTCAATAATTTGCGGAGCACACTGGTCACTGGCAAGTGGCACACAGTGTTGTGCTGGCCTACGTTGCCAGGGTGTACTAAAAATGACTTGGTTGTAGTGATGGGTCGTTATTCGTGTAACGTTATTTTGGAGCGGTATTTTTTGATAACGCTCCGTCGCGTTACCGATTAGCCAAATAACCCATTCCAAAATACCGTCGATGCGCGCGCTGCGACTGAAAATTGGTTGGGAGTCACTGTCAACATGAAACAAAAAATTACTATGTCACAGAATTTGAGGTTATCATGGATTGTATTTAGTTAGCGGGAAATCTGAAGTATTTCCAGAAGATGTATCCCAGTAATGATCAGTTAATGGAGATGTCAACGGATGGTTGTCTAATCAAGCAAATAAAGTTTTATCATATTCAATAAATAAATCAGGTAGAAAACATACGAATATGTATTATATATATATATATATATATATATATATATATATATATATCTATATATATATATATATATATATATATATATATATATATATATATATATATATGCCTGGAGCTCTAACCAACTGAGCCAAAATGTGAATAAATTAACTATTCATCAAAAAGGGTAAAAATCAAATAAAATTCAAGTACCTACATGAATCTTTGGTTTGGTGAAAATAAAAACTACATTTTAATAAATAAAAACATATTCTATATGGAAATTTCCCATCTGTCATTAGCTTCCTGTATTAGTGTTGAGAAACAACAAACTCTTGACTTTCCCAGACTGAAGCCTATTTCTCCTGTCTGATAGAATTTGTCCAGATTCGGAAAAAATTCTTTCAGAAGGAATGGATGTTGCCACTGTAACAAATTTCTCTCTGACGAGATTGCTCAGTTCAGGATAATAATTGTGGAAATTATTTTTCCACCAATTCATAGGATCCTCTTCTCTTGAATTTCTTCGATGTATATTTGATCCTCGATAATAGCCGACGATTGTGCTGTCCTTGAAGGCTGGTAAGCTGGCTTTTTTTTATCAAAACTTTTCCAAAAGAAAACGATGACATTGACGCGTCAAACCCCGTTTTTTTTCAGCTTGTGAAATAACTACGAACGGCTGTCAATTGTCGATGCGACAGTGACAGTTGCGATAGACGATAAATCTCGCTCCGAAATAACGTTATTTTGGAGCGGTATTTTTGTGGAGCGAGCGCTAGTGGAGCGTTACAAGTGTGAACCGCTTTTCCCATCACTACTTGGTTGGCTACTAAATTTGAAGCTACAATACTAAATTCCTTCTTTACCGACAAAACGCGAGAAATTCGAATGAAAATTATGTAACTAGTTGGTTTATTCTACAATTCGACTATACAATATATATTCACACACGGGTAATTGTTTTATAATGAATATCTGGGACGAGACAAAATGCGGGAAATTCAAAAAGCTGATATAATAATTTTATTTTAATAAATATACAAACACAACTTGTAATTCTCCAAATCAAAAATAAATCGTACTGTGGTTGTACTGTTTGTTTACGTTGTAAAGTTTCATTATCTTATAATCACCCTCATATTTCAATAACATGACAGAATGACGCATATTGGTTGAGAATACTAGATTTTCATTGAGAATACTAGGCTACTAAATGGAATCGAAAAGTACTAAATTTAGTAGAATTCTACTAAAAATGCCAACCCTGGGCACACCACACTACATTCACTTCACATTTGATTTGATACGTCAGAGCAGTGTTGCCAACCCCAACTAAGTGAAAAACTACATACGTGCTTCGCAAAAACTGTAGAAAACTGTAGATTTTAATTTGAAAACAGTAAATGTACAGTCTTTTCTCAATTTATGGTTTCAATCTTCATTTAAAGGTGGTAATCAATAGAACAAACATTGGAAATCGAACTTTTTATCAAATGATTTGAAAAATTATTGAAATTAGAACATATACAGCATCCATTATGATATGACACAGGTTACAAGACTATACAATTACCTGCTATTTCGCTCTCAATCTGCAAATTTTCTTGAATTTCGTTCTCTTCATTGTTTTTGAGATCGTACATAATTTTATCGAACTTTTCGTAGTTTTCAATTTCAGATCTCGTATGTAGAGTGCCGTTTATTGAGCCGTAGAAAGTTTATTTCTTATTTTTGTTTTCAAACAAGCGCTCTACCTTAGCAGTGCGGCAGACACAGAAGTTCTTTGGTAACAGTTCGGGAAACCCTGTTTACTTCGTTATATTGTCCGTGTATATACTTGGAATGATATAATAGTTCGTAGTAGATGACGCTAGCATTTAAAATTAAAAAAACTGTAGATTTGGAGGCCAAAACTGAAAACTGGGAACATTTTGAAAAAACTGTAAATCTACAGTTAAAACTGTAGAGTTGGCTACACTGCGTCAGAGGTTGAGCATCGAACAAAGTACACGCTTAACCTCTGAATTCAAGTTGGGATTTAGAAGTTAAACCCAGGTGTGCTTCTGTTATATGTGTTTGTTATAGTTAAAAATAAGCTTCAATGTATGCTGTCAAAATTTTTTATTTTATATATTATGTCGGTGGATAGGCCAGGTTAAAGTTAAAATATACTTATAATGTTCAGTTACGATACACTTCAAAATAAATCGAATAAAAACGACAATCATCGTCATCATCATCACTCAGCCCTTTGCATCCACTGCTGGATATAGGCCTCCCCCAATCTTTTCCACTGACTCCTGTCTTGCGCGCTCTGCATCCAATTGCCTGCCATTCTTTTGATGTCGTCGGTCCATCGTGTGTGCGGTCTTCCTCTACTTCTCTTATCGGTTCTCGGTCGCCATTCGAGAAATCTCCTTGTCCATCTACCATCAATCATTCGGGAAACATGATCCGCCCAGTTCCAATTAAGACTAGCGATCTGTGATATAACATCAGTACCACCAGTTCTCCTTCGCAGATCTTCGTTTCGGACATGATCCCGCTACGACACCCCAAGCATAGATCTCTCCATTTTTCGCTGTGTTGTTCTCAGTTTCTTGGCAGAAGCGGTGGTCAGGGTTAAGGTTTCCACACTGTAGGTCAACACCAGCATATTATTAGTGATATTGGTATTTTTGCTCTAAATACATGTTTTAGTCTTCCGTAGGCAGCCAAGGAAAGTGTTATTCTTCTCTTCAATTCACAGGTTTGGTTGTCTCTTGTTATTCTTATTTCATGACTCAGGTATATGTAGCTATTCACAAGTTCTACCTCTTGCCCACCAGCAGCCAAACTTTCACTAGAAACCAGGTTTGTCATGTATTTCGTTTTTGAAAAGTTGATCCTCAAACCTATGTCAGTGCATACTTCCTGTAGTTCCTGTAGCATGTGCTTAGTATATTTCAGGTTGTCTGACAGCAGTATTATATCGTCCGCAAAGCGCAGATTTGTTAGGCGTTGACCAATCTATTTTTATGCCCTTCTCTTCGCAGTTCAGTTTTTTGAAGGCATACTCCAGGACGGCGATGATAAGTTTGGGCGACATTGTGTCCCCCTGCCGCACACCTCTCTCTATAGGGATTGTGTTGGTATGTTCGTGCAATTTGACCTTCATAGTGGCGTTTTTATATATATCATGTATTAGGCTAGTGTATCGGTAGTCTATGCGACACTTTTGTAATGAATTCACGACTGCATCCCTTTCGACCGTGTCGAAGGCCTTCTGGAAATCCACAAAGGTAAGAACGACAGATTTCTCTATAAAAGATTTGATACTCTGCAGATGGTCATTGGTCCCAAAACCAACACGAAATCCCGCCTGCTCTATCGGTTAGTAGAAATCAAGTTTGTTTTCAAGCCTTGACGTTATAATTCTCGTGAATAGCTTATAAAGATGGCTTAGCAAGCTTATTGGCCTATAGTTCTCCAGTTCAGCCATATCTCCTTTTTTATGGAGAAGTATTGCAGTGGCGTTATACCACTTGTTTGGTATGGTATGGTCAGAGAGGCACATATTGAAGAGCGTTTTGATCTTAGGGAGTAGAGATGTGCCACCAAACTTAATTGCATCCACCACCAAACAATCCTCACCAGGAGCTTTGTTGTTTTTTGCTTTTCTTAGTGCCTGCCTTATTTCATCGATAGTGATTTCCGGTAATACCTCTGATCCCTGGTTAACTATTCCCTTCTTAGATGTCATTATCTCTGGCTCTATATTTGAGATATTGTTTGTTTCGTTTTGGGTCTTGAATAGTACCCGATAGAAGTCCTCAACTATTTTCAGAATCTCCTCTCTGTTTGTTGTAACTTGTCTCTGTTGATCATTTACTTTTATCATTTCTTGTTTTCCATTTTGAAGACTTCCATGTAGTACTTTCATGCTCTTGTTGTTTTCTATTGTTAGTTCGATTTATCTCTGATTAAATGATCTGATGTCTCTGCTAATGGCTATTGATATTATCCTGTTTTTTGCAGTAGTAACTGCTCAGTAGTAGTCGTCTCGTCGCTTCTCATAGCTCTCCTTCTTTTCATTAGTTGTTTGGTAGCTTTTCCTAGCTTTTCTTCTTTCTGTAACTTGGGGCAGTATATTCTCTGGCTTTCTAACATAGCATCAGTTATTTGATCATTTAAGCTAAACCACAATAGATGCAACTAAATTCGAATCAATTGATACATTTTATTTTTTATCAACAAATGTTCAGTTTAATTGGCAAAACTAAAACAGAACAAAATTAAATTTTATGTTCTTCCAATGTCTGTTGTTTTTGTTCTCGATGTTTCTGTCCAACCAGTTTTTCTAATTATTGTCGACGTTTTCCTATTTCCATAATTTTTCTTTCTCCAATAGATTCCTGTTCTAGTCGTTCTGTTTCTTTCAATATTTCTTGCTCTCAAAGTTCTACAACCAGATGTTAGGAATACAGTCAATAACAAAAAAAGTGTGCGTCTCGGGACGCTCGACAGAAGTGCTTACTTCTAATAAATAAATCTTGCAAAGACTGCATCAAGTACAGTTCCATGACTTGTTGTGGCGTCTGTCCGAAATATGGCTAGCGCTGTGGTTTAGAGTGAGAGACGAGGAGCCTGCCTACTGCTGCCGTATGCGTGAAAGAAAGGAAAGCCACACAGACTGGCGCCCAAACGCTTTACGTTACGAAGCGGTTTACCCTCATATAAGAAGTATCACATAAAAAAGTAATTTGTGTAGTATCCTAGCTATGAAACTCAGCGTAGACCGTGTCGAAATACATCGTACGCTCAATAGTAATAGAATCAATTTAGCACTGCGCTTGTTAATGATCTGTTGGCCATAGCTAAGACTTGACTAACAAAAAAAATGAAGTTCGTCTTATATACCTTCAACGATCGAAATTTCTAGTTTTAAAATATTCTGGAACACAAAATTACATTTGATGCAGCCTGGAAAAATCTAAATATTCCAGAGCTGTCATTGTCATATACATAATTATACCTACACATTTTGTTTCTTTATCCAACACATTGTATGACTTATCTAAACTCGAGGTTGTGTTACATGAACGTTATGACGTTCATGTAACAAAACCTCGAGTTTAGATAAGTCATACAATGTGTTGGATAAAGAAACAAATTTGCAAATTTACCAAAGGATATTTTTGCCACCCACAAGTTGTGAGTGGCTGTCGACAACAACCACTCACTTCCATCCAACAAGACCAGACTCGCTTACTTACAAATGCAGACCAACGGCTCTCTACCACTATAAGTATGAGTTGGTGGCAGTTGGTGGTTATAGGGAAAAGGGACAAACCCACAAACACTTTCCTTTTATATATATATATATATATATATAATATATATATATATATATATATATATATATATATATATATATATATATATATATATATATATATATATATATATATATATATATATATATATATATATATATATATATATATATATATATATATATATATATATATATATATATATATATATATATATATATATATATATATATATATATATATATATATATATATGTGATAGGAAAGAGACAGATAATTGCACTGGAAGAAGGTAGCTCCAGAGTTACAAGTAAAGAAAAGATAATTGATCTGGTCACCAAATTCTACAGTGAACTATATAAGGCCCCACAAAATATGGTGGAGAAGTAACGACATAACAAGAAGATCATGTCCCAGGAGTTCTCATGAAAGAAGTGGAGATGGCGCTGAAAGACCTAAAAACGGCAAGGCAGCAGAAAACGATGGTGTAGTTGCAGAAATGCTGAAATATGCGGGTAAGAAAACCTGGAAGATATTAGCAGGTATCTACACCAAATGCCTAAGAACACGGAAAATATCGCAGCAGTGGAACAGCGCAAACATAATATTGATTCACAAGAAGGGTAGTAAGGAAAATATAAGGAACTACAGACCAATAAGCCTACTGCCGGTAATCTATAAAATCTTCACAAAGATCATCACTAATAGAACACAGAAAATATTAGATGATGAACAACCACGGGAACAAGCTGGCTTTAGAAGTGGCTTCAATACAATTGACCACATCCACATGCTCAGGAAAGTAATCAGTAGAACAAAAGAATACGAGCTACTATTAGCACTAGCCTTCATAGACTTCGATATACCCCAAAGCAGTAATTGAAGCCCTCACCCATCAATGTGTCGACAGTCAGTATATAGAAACTCCGGCCAACATATACAAAGAGGCTAGAGCTAGAGTAAGTATATACGACGGAACCCCAGAATTCCCTACAAGCAAAGGAGTCTGACAGGGATATCCAATATCTCCGAAGCTCTTCACGGCCACCTTGGAGAACATCTTCCAAAAATTGGACTGGAACGGAAGAGGTCTGAAGATAGATGGAGAATATCTGAACCATCTAAGATTCTCTGACGACATTGTCCTAATCGCGAACAGCCCTGATCGCGAAGAACTACAACAACAGATCAACGAGCTTAACATATAGTGAGCAATGAAGTAGGCCTAAAGATCAACTTGAACAAAACGAAAGTCATGTACAAGAAATGGTAGAAAATCACGATATCATGGTCAGCGATACCACACTTGAAGTAGTGGACGAATACATATACCTGGGACAATTAATACATAAGTCTGGTTCACTACTTCCGGAAATCAACAGAAGAATAAGATTGGCATGGAAAGCACTCGGACAAAATTCCATCATCTTTAAGTCAAGAATGCCACTCCGCCTAAAGAAGCGAGCCTTCGATCAGCTGTTAATACCAGTCATGACGTACGGCTGTGAAACCTGGGCACTAAAGCAAGAGTTCATAAGGAAACTCCAGGTTGCACAAAGGTCTATGGAGCGGTGTATGCTCGGCATAACAAAGAGGGACCGTAAGACAATAGAGTGGCTTAGAGAAAAGACCCAGGTAATAGACGTCATCCACAGAATAAAATCCCTCAAATGGCAATGGACAGGGCATCTAGCGAGAAGGGCCGACAATAGATGGACCATAAGGACAACACAGTGGTACCCAAGAGGCGTCAAAAGGCCAAAGAGGCGCCTTAATATAAGGTGGGATTATGATATCAGGAAAGAAGCAGGAACAAACTAGTATCAAGCTGCCCAGCAACGTAATACATGGGCACAGGAATGAAGGAAGGATATGCGAGGAGGCTGCACCGTACTTAAAGGTAGACCATAGCTGCACCTGATGATAATGATATATATATATATATATATATATATATATATATATATATATATATATATATATATATATATAAAATATATATAAATATATATATATATATATATATATATATATATAAAATATATATATATATATATATATAATATATATATATATATATATATATATATATATTGATTATCTATTATATATATATATATATATATATATATATAGTATATATATATATATATATATATATATATATATATATATATATATATATATATATATATATTGATTATTTGTTTCCTATATTCATTGTACTCATGATATTTAAGTTGGCAGCAAAGCTTCAACCTGAATACAACTCTATAAAATTCCTAACATATATAAACAGTTTTTCATTAGTGATTATTTGTTATGCCTCTGATGGAATATTCGCCTAGATGTTCTGGACATAAGTGGTTCCGATAAACAATTGAAGCAACGACCATGGTTTGTTGCTTCCGCGGGATTTGTGCCAGTTGCGGAGATATTTTTAATTTTGTTAATTATCTGTATTGAAACTATGTTTCAGTTCTGATTGTTGCGAAGATACTCTGCCATTTTTTTTAAATCAGTTCTCCTGTCATAATTATTTGAAAAACATCAACCTCATGGGATAACTGTCCATTTTCACACATTTAATATTAAATTTGAATGAAGCTCTGCCTTTCTCAAACTTCTCAGTATTATCCTACTTCGAAGAATTGTAATTTAATTATTATTATGATTTCTAATATTTTTTTCTGAACCCTTTGGTGAAACATGTTTTAATATTTACTTAAAGAAAATGTACTTTCAAATTAAACCCACAGTATGAATTGTATACCAAACCTTGGTGACAAAATTTGCAACAGATTGATGGCTAAACTTAACTAATAGAAAAAAACTTTGTTTCATTTTTGGTGAATAAGAAAGATAGACAGGTAGAAAAGGTGGTGTTTATCAAATCCGCTTTGGTAATTGTGATGCATTTTACATAGGCCAAACTGAGGTAACGTTGAAAACATAGAAATTCCATACTATACAATATAAATTACACTGAACTTTCCTAACACTGGATTAGAAACCATCACTTGACAGATTTAAACATAGAAATCTTAATATATATCTGTACTATATACAGAGTAAGTATATATAGTATATATCTATGGATTCATATCTGAGAAATTAGGACATGCATGTCACAAAGGAAAAAATTTGTATTTTCTCGAAACAATAGAAATATGAGAAGCACGGCACTGGAAATCTCTCATCCTTAATGAGCAGTTGACAATTAATAGGTCACCACTGGTACAATCAGTGATAAACACCACACTGAAATTCACCATAGTTTTTAAACGGCTAATTTTACCATTCTACAAAATAAGAATAGGAAGTTTGGGGATGTTAGGATAATATATACCTACCTAAACACCAGACTTGAGAAAGTAGTTCAGTCTTGAAAAACTTTTGATAATGGGCTAACAACTCGAATCAATTAATAAATTTGTTATTACATCGTGAAATTATCTGTTTAATTTGAAAATACCTACTTTTTGAATTTAAAAATATTATGATTTCATTTCAGAATCGTTTTCTGAAAGGCCAAAACTTTTGTTGACAGAATTCATATAATTGAGTACTTTTTTCCATATTTTTCTAGTAGATGGCGCCACCAAACTTTTAGAAGAAAACTTCATTGACATCATATCTTGTTAATAAATAAATGACTTAGTGTCATAGTAGAACTCTTTTTCTCCACGATCTTCACAGAATTCGCCAATTCTGATATCAAATTTGATTACAGAATGCTGGAATTCTCTCTCTTGAGATTGAAGAAATATTCTGCCACACCTCTGCCCCTATGCAATTTAAATGTATTTGCTTTCTCTCCCTTGTGATAGAATAATATTCTCACACTGGCTATGTGACATCGTAGTGGCAAATTTGAGTAAATGTCAAAATTATTGCTGTCACGTTTTCATTCGAAAATATAATAAGTAGCATGAATTTATTCAGTGATATATTTAAAATTTTTGATCGTGGAGAAAGTATAGTCTGCTACTCGGTTAGAATGAAAATTCGTGATGCTCGTGGTTCCTCACGCTCGCCTTCGGCTCGCGCTCGGAACTTTGATTTCCACTCGCATCGAATTTCCATTCTAACCTTGTTACAGAATATACTATTATATCATCAACATCAACTTTTTGAAGAAAATTGATTCACTGTCTTTCAAATAATTTGAAGTTTTCGCTATTGAAAGTAGGTCGACTTTTCATAATCTACAAGAAATTTGCAGATTGCGCTCGGATAATAGCACACACAATGAATTAAAAAAGATATGTTTCCGTCAAAACTTGTTCGCTCATAGCTCATACGAAATCTGGAGCTACTGATGTTGATGTGTTGTCGCCTATGAAGTGAAATAACATTTTCGTGAAGCTTATTGGATGAGTTCATCAACAGATGCTACCATTTATTATGATTCTACGAAATTATTTCCACTCTTATATTATAGGTAGGTACTAGGTACACGAGTACCTACCTACCTATAAATACTAGTCAAGATTGTAGATTTTGAAGAAAAACCAGGGGAAAAAGTATTGTAGATTATTGGGCGAAAGTAATAACAAACAATTGAACTGAAACCTAAAATTGTGGCAATGTGCAGAGACTACAAATTATTATTTTGGAGGAAAAAATAGAAAAGTACCTACCTAAGGTACCTGAGACAAATAAGGCCCACCTAAGGCAAAACATTTTTTTTTAGTAAAAACGATATGCACAGGAAAATAAAAATATTTTGAATAAAAAACTCATATTATATACTAATTAAAACATTAACTAAAACAAGTTAAAGACAACGTAATATAATAAAAATCATAGATTCTAAAAACCATGTAAATGGGCCTTATTTCAGCCAATGATAGTAATAAGGCCCGTATCATATAAATGTAATAAAAGTCTACAAACTAAACAGCAAAGCATTTGAATATTGTATTAACAGAGTTTTAACTCAAAATAAAGTTCTGGTAGGTACTCAAACAATTGTTAGGCATCACATGCGATGCAAATATAGTCGTCATCATCAGAAGGTGAATACCCTAAACATTCTTCGTGGGCCCATGTGTTGCAATTAAGGTACTGCGCCTCATATCTTTTTCACGGGATTCCTGGCATAGTGGACAGTATCATAAAAAATTACCTTTATTCACCGTGCATTGAGAAGTAGAACTGCAAGTGCTGGTACTTGGTTGTTGCTGTTCAGTTTGCTGAAACAAACTGTTTCTAACCCCCTGAGCTTTATAATTTAAAGCCTACGCCTTGGAGCTTTGCCATTTTTCTCTTTTACTAAGTCTGATGTTTCCACCAATTCATGAAACGAGTTATTCAACTTTTGCTTTTCTCTCTTTCTTTTCCTAATTCGTTGTTAAAGCACAGCCAGCGAACATTGACTAAATCATTTTCTTGTTCCGTCTTTAAAATTGAGGATCTCCCCAACTTTCTTAGATCTGTCCCACTTCGCAAATGATTTCGAAGCGTTTGTCTAGGAATTCTAAATCTATCAACAGCTTCACGTTGGCTAATCCGACCGATCCTTAGTGCATTTAAAGCCAAAGTTGAAGACTCTTCAGATCAGTGAGCTCTAATGTTGCGACAAATTTTTCCCATTTTCCCTGGAATAGAAAGAACTTTTGCCATTTTTATGGTCAGAAATAAGGCCCCACTGGTCAAAAATAAGGCCCATCTTAAAGTTCACGTGGGCCTTATTTCTGACGTGCACTATTTAAGGTTAGGTCACTTTTACAAAAAAAGCAAATGAAAAATTTTGAAATTTTTGTTGAATATCAACTCTTAAAATATGCAACTCACCAACAGAATCAAACCACCACTCATCCAGTTGAAATTATGTCATGGAGAACGACTTCATTTTGTGAAAATTTTTGTAAAACATAAGACTTTGCGCGGGATGTCCAAAAAGTGGCTGTTTTCTCCTCGAGTGAAAGCGTGTGGACCGCGCGCTATCTAGGTAAAATTACTTGGAACTATATCCGAACAGATTTATGGATAATATAAGTTGAGTTTGTTTTCAGTTGTAGTTTTCTGGAAAGTGGGCCTTATTACCTGCTGGGCCTTATTTGTCTCAGGTACCTTAGTTGATAATGTTTACGCGATATTGAACTTGTCTCTTGATAGGAATTGGATGTGGAGCTTCCATATTCAACAACGCGAACCAGACACCTGCTGACTGACTTCTGTTAATTCTGAATGTTATTGTTGTGAAATTTATCATTTTTTCCAAATTTATAGGGTTCGCAACGGAGCTCTGGAATAAATCTGTAATGAAGCTGACTCAGAATATCGGGACATGCTAGGCTACACGAAAACTAAATAGCTCACATTAATGCAAATATTTTTCGAAACACCCAACTCTGAATTGTGTTTATTTTTTATGCATGCACAACCCACTATATTTCATCATGCCGTGTTCAAGATCGACAGATTAACAGTGTTCACAATAGAAACCACCTAAGAAATTATTGCCTCAAAGACAATTCGACAGGGAAACAATATTCATTCTCTCTTCCAAACGCCGGGTGAAATATCGTATTGAAATAACAGAATCCTGGAGTTGTCCTTGAGGATAACGCGAAAACAAAATTTTAGTATCAATACCTACCATGAATACCGGAAGCAGTGGAGCAAAATTAGAAGTATTTGAATGGGCTAACCTGACCACGGCCCCCAGATGGATATATGGATATTCAAGGTGTGATAAATTTGCTAATCAAGAGGAGATTTCTTAGAGACGTTCAAGAGAAAGACGTCTAAATATACTACAGCTCAGAAAGTAATAGAATGAAATACTGGCATCATTGCCGCAGAAAATCATTTTGTGGAAATATTCAAACATTTCCGAGCTAATTATCTCAAGTACCTATAGTTTCGAATATTATCGCGTATTACAATCGTAGGTATACGTGATAGGTATCAAAAGCCATTTTAATATCGAAGGCTATCAACAAGTCATATCAACAGTTCCGTTCATATTAAGAAACTACATCCCGTATAACAAATTCTCGAAAATAAAAAGAACCAACCCACCGTTCTACTGTAGAGTAGTTCTTATTTCCATTTTTGATCCTCAAATCATTCAAATCTTTATTAATAACATTTTTCAAATAATAAGTTATGAATGGAAAATGTATGGTCACATTAGCCCAGAACTTTTACGCATTGAACATTGATAGAGAAGAGACGTATAAATAATACCAGTGTGCTCTGGAAATTTAGTAGGTATTATTTCTGTTAGATGGCAGAACTATCGAGAAACGTTCTCTCCATTCAGTGAGAAAAATGCTAAGTGATTATATTTATATATATATATATATATATATATATATATATATATATATATATATATATATATATATATATATATATATATATATATATATATATATATATATATATATATATATATATATATTTATATATATATATATATATATATATATATAAATATATTATTGGTGAACGTAGATAAGGGATACGCCCCCTACCGTTGTCGAATATTACTAACGCATGGGCCATAGATTGCTTTGTTTACATCTGTTTACGTGTATTTTATATGAGAAGTTGTTGAGTTTAATGGTGTTTAATTTTGTTTGTGTATCCTACTCTTCATTTTGGGTGAAAAAAAACCGAATATAGCTTACATACCTTTCCGAAAGCTGGGCAATTGAAAGTTATATTCCAAACAAAGTTGAGAAACAAGGAAATGATGGACAGAAGAAAGGTGTGGATTTATAACTTGAAGATTGAAAAAAAGTGTATGAACATAAGAGAGTTGTTCTTTACAGTTTAATGATAATAATTATTTCCCTGCAGTAAGTTTGTGGATTTTTCCATATAGAATGATACTAACTGATGATGTGCAATTTTCAGCTAACCGAAAACGTAGGGTTTTTGAAGTCCAATGTTATTCCAACGAAAAAATGATAGGTAAAAACTGAAACATTCAATTATATAACCATCAGGAAAACAGAGATTCTATAAAAAAAACCAGACTGTCAGAAGTCCACCGTACTTTTAGGAGAGCTGTTATACGTCAGCAATCTTCAAAAAATATAATAATAACTTACTACGTTCAAACCATTCAAGTAGAGTATTCATGTTAATTCTTCTTTTATTTCATGTTGTTTCTTTCAGTTTTGCTGGTAAGTACTTAGTTTTGTCCATTATACTCAAAACCTCTTTATAACCAGTTGGTTATAAAGTAGACATGTCATAGATGTTTTCTTGAAACTTTTGTTTTCTAACTTTTTAAATAAATAGGTGTTCTATCATACAGCCTTTTCATGATGTATACATAGTTCCTCTAACCAATCAATTTATTGGTCCTCTCCTTTATTTTATTATTGATTTTAATGTATAATGATAAAAACTCAGTGTAAATTTCAACTCGATGTAGGTAGGTTATCTACTGTTGAACAGAGATAATATTGTCCTTAATCCAAACAAAATAAATCACAGGAAAATACAAAGTCCAAAAAAAAACACAAATTACGACGATAAACGTTCGAAAACTCAAAACGAAATGAAGGTAAATACCATTACAAACAATGTGAACAATCCGTTAATGGCCTATTCTCTAGTACCGACATTAGCCGTTCCGGCGCTACGATCTTAATTTCAGACGCCAGTAGCAAGAGTATCTAAATCCGTAGGTATCATAGATACTATATTCAGGCCAATTTACCTCATATTTTATTTAGACCTATTACGTCTTTTTATTGTTTTCCTACATGCGAGTAGAATACGAAACAATTTTCTGTAATGACTACCCAATGGATAATCTATGCCAATTTCTTATTTAAGAAAAGGAACCGTTATTGCAATACGGGTATAATTTATTGCTGATGAACATTATTGCCATCGACGATAAAATTGAATTAGATAATTAGAAGAGGAAACAATAAAGTATATGACAAAAATTCAACTCTGGTACCAAGGGCGTCGCCAGCCGGTGGTTCAGGGGGGGGGGGCAGTTGATATATGGAGGATGGAACTTCATTTTGAATATCAATCTATCGATAGGTTGCATTTTTTCTACCATGCTCAATGTGTTTCTTCAAAACCAAATCTTCCGCGTCAATTCGCAGCTTGTATAAGTACCTCTCAGAGCTAAATAATGTGACCCGCAAAATGTAATGCAGGAATTGATAGATGTTATAATTTTTCGGTTTTCAATAATATCCAGAGAGCATTTTTTGAGTTGCACATCTACAGGCACACTTCCGAGAAATTATTTAGCAGCTTCCAGTGCCGCCTTATGAAATGGGTTTCCATGTGCTTCTTGCACTGCTCGTGAACATCTTTGAACTTACATAATGGCCTCATGAGAAATGATCCCAATAGGCCTCTAAAAGTGCTTGGATTTGGCGGAAATAACGTACAATATATACAAAATGACCCTTCTTGGAGCCTGGAATAAGCCAACCATAGAGAGTACGTTTCCAACCAGGAATAATTAAATTTTCTCTTTAAACGTTTGGCGTCTTCCGCAAAATTGTATGTCGCAGAAGGGAACCAACAGTTTTCCAGCAATTCCTTCTTATTTTCGGTTGATAACAACGTTGCTCATCCAATAAATCGACTAATGTCATTTTCGTTGCAGTCATCTATTGAAGAATCGGGATCCAAGTCCAGATCTTTGGATGAGCAAGGTATCATCAGGTTAGCCTTGGAATCATCATAAGGACTTGTGGCTATATAAGAGTCCGAAACTAGTTCCTGAGACTGAGTATCTCCCATTGTAGTAACCGAATTGTTTCCATTTTGTTTTCTTTTTCCTTTTGAACTTTTTTATCTTGTTCATCGCTGTCACTGCTTCTTCCTTTGGGCTTTCTTCTTTTTAAATTCACTGTGAAACAATATATTTCATATTGGTAGGTGGAAGAATGATAACTGAAAAATCTATTCCCTTTTATATACCTTTCGAAGATTTTTGAATCACTATCCAAACTAACTCCAGTCAAAGCAAACTAACTTTGAAGTTGAAAAATCTGTACTAAAAATTGTTCATTTTGATGGGTATCAAAGCGAACAACTTTTAGTATAGGTTTTTCAACTTTTACAGTCTATCAAAAAGAACATAACCTAACAACACAGTTTATAGCAATGCTGGCCATAACGATAGCCAATCAACGTAGAGAATGATTCGACAAAAGATTACAATTATGGACACCGCAAACGCTTGCGTCGGACTTAGTCTTAACTCCGACTTAGGACTATTATTTCTTTGCATTTGACTACATACATCTCTAGAGGGGGGCAACTGTCCCTACCTGCCCCTTCCTTTGCGACGCCCTTGTCTGGTACCACTAGATACAGATTAAATGATCAAAATTCTGAGGTGCAATCTATTGTTTTCTAAAGAAATGTAATTCAAGTCGCTGTGTGTATATTTGAACTACTGAAAGTAATATTATACAGTATACAGTAGAGAACTTATGTATAGGAAATGAAAGTTTTGCGATCCTTCCATACTTATGTATAATTCAAGTCAAGGTAAGTAATCATTTTATTAATTTTATGATGTACACCTTTTAGACTATCCTTGTCACAAAATCATCTTAGATATTAGTAGAAATTGTTCACCTATAAGCAGAGAATTGTTTTTATTTCTCCAAATATCATTTTCAATTCATTTTCTTGAGCTATAAAGTAACAAGTTTTCTATTGATATTCTGAAGCAATGTGTTATGTAGACCTAAACAAAACAAGTTTGAGTCAAAGTCCCTATATCTGAAATTACATATCTGAAATATCAATCGCCGCCCCTGGAAATACATAAACGCCCATGACGCCCTCCAGACCACTCAGACTCCTCCAGAACTTGCAAAATTCTCTTTTTCCCTTTCTCACTGTCAAAAACAACGAACGTAACAGGAAACAAGTGAAACAAAGAATGAAAAAGGATCGCGAGGGAGAGAGATCATACAACACAGAATCTCTCGTCTGTGAAGCGGAGTCAGCCAAGTGCGTAAACGGGAAGGGCGCGTGTTAAAACAATTTCCAAGCATTTCCAAGGCACCTTTGATGCGGGAAAATAATTTGCCTCAAGTTACAAGAACATTTCACGCCGAGTGGGCTTCGCCTTTTGGAATAAACTGTTCGTGAAGTTGTCCGTCCTTTCTTTGCCATCCAAGTAGACAAGGCGAGGTCGTCATGTGATGTTGCTGATAACGGGGAGAACACGCTAACGTTTTCGTCGTTTTAGACGTTTCCATTTCCTCTTTTCTCAGTTTCTTTTTAGTTTCTGGTAGAAGTTATCTCCAAAAACTTCTGTACGTGCTCTTTTCTGCTTCTTATGTTCGAACAAACTTTAGCTCAACTAATTTTTTTAGATTACTTATGTTAAAATAATTTTATCTTGAGTGACAGAATTCTTTCACTTGCAATAATTCCTTTTGGTATTCACAATAAATAATATTTGTCTGCATTATCTAATAAAATGAAATTCGCAGTCTGCGAGTGTTCGTACTTCAAGGAAGCCAATTTGTACCTGGAAATATATATATATATATATATATATATATATATATATATATATATATATATATATATATATATATATATATATATATATATATAATATTAGTTATATATATATATATATATATATATATATATATATATATATATATATATATATATATATATAAATATATGATAGCTTGGAAATATCGACTTGATTAGACTTGAGAGAAATTGATGTTCATTTCATTTTATAATTTTTACAATGACTCAATATGTATTTTGTTTTTGGTTAACTCACATTGAGAGTAAGTATTAAGGAGACATTTGGTCTTGCCATATATTGGTTTTATATTGTTTTTGTAGTACCCTGAAGATGGACATGCAAATGACCGAAAGCTAGGTAATTTCTTCAATAAAGAGTTTTACCGCAGTTCAAGTTTTGTGACTTACATCCCGATCAAACAATTTCTCTAAAGTCTAATCAAGTCGATATTTCCAAGCTATCAAATTACAGAATGGGATTCTACCAAGAAATCAGACAAGAATATGGTAACCAAATTCTCACTAATATGAAGACCTGGTCAAAATCCAACCTCAAACTCAGTTCAGCACTGAATCACAGAATCTTTCTACTCAGGTGCCGTTCCGATCGATTGTTGCCTACACATATCAACACAAGAAAATCAGTATTTCCTCTGCAGAGCTCCTATACACCTACCTCACATCACCAAGAAATCAAGAACTTAGAAAGTAGGTTAAGCGTAAGAATACTTAATATCGAAATTAAATTGGTAAATCGCAACATTTTCTTCCTAAGGAGTCAGTTACAATGTTTAGAGTCTAGTTTGAGCCTCTCTCTACCAACTCACATTCTAAATAAATTTAAGAGTGTTAAAATCAAACAATTCAAAAAATGTTTCAATAATGTAAAATCTAAGCAGATTGCTAAATTTCAAAGATTGTCCAATAATAATAAGGTCAAGTTTAACATTAATGTAGAGCAGGGTTGGTTCAGGAACTTGACAGACGTCGTTATTCCTAATAATGTAAAAAATATTCTATCATCACTTGGTCCCGGTTTTAGTTTCGACGATCCTGACAAAATTGATATGAAGGGTTTCTTGTCCGATGTGGACTTTGTGATCCAAAATTGCAAAAGCACGAGCAAAGATTTACCAACAGCTAAATGCACCAATATCATTACCAATTTTTTACAAAGTCACCATAATTCTACTAACCCAGTATTACTTCATCATATTAAATCAGCAAAAAATTTCTTAAAAAATCACAAAGAAACAATACTCACTAAATCTGACAAAGGTAATGTTAGTGTGTTAATGCTCAAACAGTCATATTTGGACTTATCTCTGGAACTTCTTTCTAATGAAGAGTATTACAAAATGTCCAACAGTGATCCTACAGTCAAATTTCAACATAAAATTAACACTTGTATTTTAAACTTGGTTAACAAAAGGAAAGTAATAGTAAGTCTTCCTTCGAACAAATTAACTACATACAATTCCATTTCACCTAAGTTCTATTCGTTGCCCAAGATTCACAAACCTACATTGTCTGTGAAACCAATCATAGCTTGCATTGATGCCCCTAATTCGAAACTATCTAAATACATCACTAACATTATTTTTTTAACTATTGCATATAACAAAAACAACACATATTACATAAAGGACTCCAGTGTTGTTAGGGGTCTCCAAATACCTGTCGATCGCATCATGGCCAGTTTAGACATCATTTCGTTATACTCTAATATTACTTTTCAAGCATCAATCAATAGTATCCACAGACATTGGGATTCCATCCAGGAACACAGTGAACTATCGTATGATGATTTCATTCATTGTGTCAAACTCATTTTTGACACTACATACTGTCAGTTTCAGAATAAATTTTATCTTCAACTAAAAGGAACACCTATGGGTGCAGATATTTCACCTATTTTAGCACAGATGGTTGTTGATGACCTTCTAGATGATTCTTTGCCCAAGCTTCACTTTGAGATATATACTTTAAAGAAGTATGTTGACGATTTGTTTTGTATCATCCCGAAGAATACCATAAATGAGGTAACTAATGTTATCAATGAAGACATTCAGTTTACGTATGAATTAGAACAGAAGTCAACTCTCTGTTACCTAGACATTTTATTGACAAGAGATGAGAATAACACCATCGTAACAGATTGGTATAGAAAACCAATCTCTTCCAATCGATTTCTCAATTTTCTTTCTGCACACGAATATAAGCATTAAATTAATCTAGTATTGGGCTTAAAGAATAGAGTCAGAAAGATTTCCAGCTCACACTTGTATAAACCAAATTTAGATAAATTAAAATCATTATTACTTCAAAACTCATACCCTAAAAAACTTCTCAACCATTTACTTTTTAACATTCCAGATAATAATTATGTTGGTTCTTCTGAGCCTAACGTTGCAAATGCGATCTTTCAAGACAACAATAATTCCATTAGTTCAAATTTCAAACATTATTTTGTACTCCCTCACTATAATTTTTTAACCAACTAAATTTGCAAAACTATAAAAAATCCGTATAATAATTTACCTAACGTTCATTTTATAAAATCTATGCCTTTCACTTTAAAATCACTATTATACAGTAAAATCAAAGATACCACAAATTTGTTAGATAGGAGTAATGTAATTTATAGAATCAATTGTTCAGTTTGTAACCGTCCTCACATAGGTCAGACTGGTAGAAATTTTAAAACGAGAATCAAAGAACATGAAAGTGATTGCAGGTTTCTCAGACGAACTAGTGGTTTATCACAACACTCACTAGAAACAGGTCATCGTATGAATTTTGGGGACTCAACCATCATTGGGGCTCAGAAGAATCATACAAAAAGAAGTTTCATCGAATTGTTGGAAATCAAATGCCACTCAAATAATTTAAATCTTGCCACAGACGCACAAAACATTAACACAATCTATTGCAACGTTATCAAACTCATTGAAGACCATGTTAACAAAAAGAAGAAGTTTTTAGTCACAGACACCACGTCAAGTTCCTTTCCAACTTCGTAATTTTTCAATTATTTCTCTGCTTAGGTTATGTTGTGTTTCGCCGGTTTTGACGGTTATCATTTTTGTTTTGGTACCTGATTTTTCTTCCGTATTATTCGTAGACATCTTGTTTTGCTTTTAACAATTGTCAATTTTAAATATTGTACGTTTTCATCGATGTGTTTTTTGTTCATTTCATTTTATAATTTTTACAATGACTCAATATGTATTTTGTTTTTGGTTAACTCACATTGAGAGT
>JARQZK010003619.1:275000-290000 GCA_030704885.1 Cynegetis impunctata
ACACGCTGTTATTTTCAATAGGAGGCTCAAACTCAATGTAGGCTTCACAACAATATATATACATACATATATATATATATATATATATATATATATATATATATATATATATATACAGGGTGATTCATTAATATGTGTAAATATTTTAACGGGAGAATTTTGAGCTCAAAATATGAAGATCTAACCCAAATTGCTTATACAAAATATTTCTCCTTACTGATTTACAGGGTGTTTTATTTAGATTATTAAAAATGAATTTTGTTCATTACTTTAATGCTGCTTGATATTTCTTTATGATATTTGGCAATAAGTTAAAGTAGTTTGGGACACATCAAATAATAGTAAAGAAGACTTTCTCGCTATCACCAGTGGCGTACGGCAGGGGCACGGGAAGAGTTCTCGTTTCCTAAATTCTACGCCACTGGCAGAATTGTCATTTTAGTATATTTTTTCGATTCTCCAATATTTTCTCTGTAAATAAGGCACTCTCTTTTCGTAACGCTAGAGCCACTATTTTTCGAGATATTTAACGTTGAACATATGGCTGCACAATTCTTTCGATTTTTTTGTACGAGTCATGTCGGTGTTTTTTGTCATACGATTGTATGTATTACGAAAAATAAACATTATTAGGTATTTTTCAATTTATAATAATATTAACAAACAATTTAAAACAGAACAACTACAAAAATAACCAGCGCTACATAAAAAAAATTCAAAATAAATACTTAATTATCAAGATCTTCTTTACAATTTTTGGAAGAATATCAAATTTATGAACAAAACTTAGAAACAATTTTTAACAAATGTTCAATGTGATCTCCGTTTACCTCAATAAGTTTATCCATTCTTTCGCTAAACGATCTTCGAACTTTAAAAAATATGTTTGGCTGATTCGCAATAAAATTAGCGGAATATACAATTTGCTGCCATTGTTCCTGGCGAGTATTTATCGTTTGGGATATTTTTGTAGTTGTTCTGTTAAATTGTTTGTTAATATTATAAATTGAAAAAAAATACCTAATAATGTTTATTTCACGTAATACATGCAATCGTATGACAAAAAACACCGACATGAGTCGTACATAAAAATCGAAAAAATTGTGCAGCCATATGTTCAACGTTAAATATCTCGAAAAATAGTGGCTCTAGCGTTACGAAAAAAGAATGCCTTATTTAGAGAGAAAATATTGGAGAATCGAAAAATTATACTAAAATGATAATTCTGCCAGTGGCGTAGAATTTAGGAAACGAGACCTCTTCCCGTGCCCCTGCCGTACGCCACTGGTGATAGCGAGAAAGTCTTCTTTACTATTATTTGATGTGTCCCAAACTACTTTAACTTATTGCCAAATATCATAAAGAAATATCAAGCAGCAATAAAGTAATGAACAAAATTCATTTTTTTATAATCTAAATAAAACACCCTGTAAATCAGTAAGGAGAAATATTTTGTATGAGCAATTTGGGTTAGATCTTCATATTTTGAGCTCAAAATTCTCTCGTTAAAATATTTTCACATATTAATGAATCACCCTGTATATATATATATATTGTAAATATATAAATATATATATATAATTATATATATATATATATATATATATATATATATATATATATATATATATATATATATATATATATATATATCCTATATGTTGATAGATTATAATATACAAAAATTCCGCTTAATTTTTAGAAGTAAATAATCCTTGGATAAAGATTGTTCTGTGGAATTGTTTTTTCATGACTATTTCACTCATTCCATTTTTAGTGAGGAAGTTTCCATAGCAACTCTCGTTTCACAGCGATAAAACATGCAAGCCTGCAAAACTTAGCAAGTTATTATTTCATCGATTATATATAACTCATGTATGAATAAGCCAATAGAATCCGTGAATTTTGCATAACTACTACGTATTGATAAGTGAATATACCCTTGACGACGTGATATAATCGTTTTGGTGTTTCGCCTCGTGTCAAAATGTGAATGTTTCCATAGTGACGATGTTTTGACGTTTGTCAAAAAAAATTTATAATTTTCATTCGTTATATAATCGTAACGAATACCACTCGAGCAATCGAAAATAATCGTTATACTGACCTCGTCACTCGACGTATTTTCTTAAAACACCACTTGAGCTGCGCTCTCGTGGATGTTTCGCAAAATACGTCTCGTGACTTGGAAGTATAATCGATTATTTTCGATGCTCTTGTGATTATAACTGATGATATTATGACATTTCTCACATTCATAGATAGCTTGGGAAATCGGCTGGAAGACTGAGGTCGATAGCCATTTGATTTATAATAATCAATAAAGTTTATTTCTCTCTCTGAATACCATAAAGAAAACAAACAACGTTTAGTTAATCTATGATGAATACTTATTTGTCAAATAGCGCAATACGTGTCAAAAAGTAGATTGGGGAATTCCAAATATGAGCCTTATTTTCTTAACTTTCTCAAATATGACCATATTACTATTAGACATATTTTCTCGTGAAATATTCATGTCGAATACCACTCCAGATGAAATTTAAGCAGGTAAAATTTCTCTCTTGTAACATTCAAGTTTGTTGCTAATGCCCGCCATATACGCTACGGTAGACCGGATAGGTTACCTGTGCAGGTATACCTGCGCAGGTCTGTGTACGTGTATGGGGACGTTCCGGTATACCGAGTTACATACCCAGAAAGTGCAGCGTATATATAATAAACTGCAAGTCTGCACTGTTATTCTTAGAAACCTATTTTTATATTATAGATAAGAAGTTTACGTTATAACCAATTGTATTAGCCTTCAGCACTTCTAAGCTTGCTCTTGAAGAGAACACATCTCTCTGTTATTTCATTTAGAATATAGTAACTTTACCATTATTGTAATAATTGAAATAAACAGTTTTTAAAAACCCTCTTGGTGTCTCACGATACATATCTGGCGCAGTCGGTAGGATACGTGCGGTTGTGTAAAAGAAGAAATCACATTTTGCTGAAGGACCGAATTTCCACAACTAGGTGTTTCTACATCGAAGCCGTATCCAGAAACAAGAATCTACACTTCAAGAACCAAGAAGCAAGAGTAGCAGAAGTCAGGGAAGAAACTACGTGCTTCAGATTTAAACTGTAAGTGCCAAATAGTTCCTTTCACCTTCCTTACCTTTTTTCAAGTTTAGGGAGATAATAATAAGAACTTAAAGGATTTTATTAATTAATCGCCTTCCTTACTTTTTTTCAAGTTTAGGGAGATAATTTTAAGAAAGCAAATAATTTTATTGAGAAATTAAAAAGAATAATTAATAATCAAAGAAATAATAAACCCTTGCTGGTAAATAATTGAATGAACACAGTTGAAGATTTATTAAATAATTTTTATATATAGATATATTTATATATTGATAGTTATCAATAAAAGAAGAATCAACTTCTTAAAATTCAAGAAATTTAAGTGACAATGTAAATTTAACTAGAAATATGGTTCCCCCGGTAGTTTCCCCGGTTCAGGTTCCAGAAACCGCCCAAATTAATTGGGATCTTTTCGAATTTCGATTAGAGAATATTAAACCATATGATGGTGACGCAAATACTCTCAATAGATTTATCAGAAACTGTGATAAATTTGTTGAAAGATACAGAGTACATAACGATGCAGATTTAAATAAATTAATTTTCGAGTGTATTCACGGAAAGTTAATTGGTAGAGCGGAAATATTTGTAGGTAATCATGCAGAATTACTTTCTTGGAACGATATCAAAGCCGCCTTACAACAATGTTTCGCAGACAGACGCGATTTAAACTGTATGATACAAGAATTAACAAGAACACGACCATTTAAAAATGAGACAATGCATGATTTTGGAACACGAATTCAGGTATTACGAAGTCATGTAATCCAACGAATAGAAAACGACACCACCCTACAACGAGACGAAAAAATTTTTCAGATTACGTATTGCGATAAAATAGCCTTAAACACATTTATTGCAGGATCCACTGGTGTCTTGAGAAATAACATGCACCTTAAGAAACCAGAGTCTCTCGAGGATGCAATTGCCTACATTGATGAGTGTAATAATTTTGAAAGATTATATGGTAATTTAAATAACGGATGGAATTATCGGCAGCCATATAGACAAAATAATCAATCCAATGTTCCACACGGAAACAATCATTTCGCTAATTATAACCAACCTAAAAATTTTATTTCGGAAGAACTTTATATAAATGATTATGATCAAGAAGAGCCAGATTTAAATTTAAACCCTGTATACGATCTAGAATACGATCCAAATCAAGTTAATGAATCCGATATTTTAAAACACTCGGTATATCAAAATCAAACTAATGAAAATCAAAAATTTTCGCGAACAAGCCTCGGAAATTCAGACAGTATAGAATTAAATTCAAACAACCCTTTGCCTTATATAGAAATTCAGAATCCAAAAATTAAATTAGTTATTGATACAGGCACTAGTAGGTCATTTCTTCGACCTAGATTTGCAGAAAATTATTATCCCAAATGTATCTACCATAGTAATGTAGATATTACATCAGCATTCGCAAAGAGAACAATCGAATATCAAGCGAAAATTCCTGCGTTTGCAGAGTTCAGCAGTAATAATCATATTAAATTTATCTTATATGACTTCCATGAATTCTTTGACGGAATCTTAGGATTAGAAGATATCATGAATATGAATCTTAATATAGACTTTTCAAATGGCGTGCTATTTAATGACAATGTTGCCATTCCTATCAAATTCAGAACACCCGAAGATAAAAAGTTCGAGTTCACTGTAGGACCTTACGAAAAGTTACTTAGAAACCTTCCAGTAACGATTCCTAATGGCGAAATATTAATAAATGAAACAAATTCAGGTAAATTACATGTACCCGAAATTTTAACAGTAACAAATCAAAATAACAAGGATTATTTTAAATATGAGAGTAAATTCCAACAAGAAGGATCGTACGACGCAGTTAATTTATCCCGTGTAAAGATAAACCATAATGAATCAACATCTCGAGATTGTAACAATGAACAAACGGAAGCGGATAATATAGACAAGTCAATTGTCTCCAGCGAAATTAATATCTTAGAAGACGATATTAATTCATTATCTCCAAATGCAAAAAGAAACGACTTAGATCAGATAATACAAGATGCACCTGAAAAAATATTCACACTATCAGAAATCTCGGTAAAAGTACACACACCTATTGAAAATTTAATATTATCAACTCCAATAACGGATAAAGATTTGAACCCCTATAAATATCAACTAAGTCTGATGTGTAACGAAAATACGGAAATAAAAGCAACAGATCTTAAAAATTTAGCTAAGAAACAAAAAGGTCAAAAGGACTTAAATAAAAATGAAGAGATTTACTTTAAGCCAAAATCTCGAGCTGAAATCAAGGAAAAATACCAGAAAATACCTAGAAAAATCATTGGACGCATTAAGAACAAAAATCCACGAAATAAACGCTTCTATCATAGGAATCGAATAAAATAAAATAACAGCAGACAACGGTACGGAAAATAAAAATCATGACTTAGGAGACTTTCGTAAACTTCATAAAATTGAGTTACATTTTACTATTGCGAAAAATAAAATAGTAATTCAAATTCACTAGTAGAACTATCTCACACAACCCTTTTTTAACATTTTTGATGTTTTAGAGAAAATAGTAAAGAATTATCAGTCAATCAGTTAATTAAACATTCTATTTTACCCTACAATAACTCAATTCATTTTATAACTAAATTTACCCCATTTGAAATAATTAAAAACGACGTTATATTATTACAGACAAATAAAGGTACATTTCATAAAAGTATAGGACGAAAACCAAAAGTAAATCCAAATATCTTACAGGTACAAGAAAATGAAGTTTTGGATGACCCTGGTATACCTGGCATGTCGAATAGCGACAATTGATAGCAACGACGGAGAAATCAGCGTAACAAAGCTGAATAGCCTTTTGTTCCCCATTAGATTAGGAGCATGTAAAATAATTTATACTAAGCATTCATTTATTCATTACTTAGATTTAAGCGAAATAGTCAGACAAGCAGATGCTTTGAACAATAACTTCATTCAAGTTAGACGGAGAGTCGTAAATGTAAACAGTTCAAATGAAAATCCTATCTCATATCACGGCCTAGTAAGCGGAATGTTAAGTAGAACAGAATTCTTAATTCAAACGCTACAGAGGAAAATTGAAAATATTTCACCACATATTCGAGCAAAACGAGGACTATTTAACGGTATAGGTAAATTAAATAAATGGTTATTTGGAAACCTAGATTCTGACGATGGCGAAAAATATAATAAAGCAATAGAAATCTTACAAAGTAAACAAAAAGAAATTGTACACGAGGTCAACCTACAGGTGTCACTATATACAAGATTAATAAATCATTATAATAAATCATTAAATACACTCTGGCAGAATCAAATCAAATTACAAAATAATTTGAGAAAGTTCCAATTGGTAATTAAAACTACAATAGAAACTTATGAAAATTACATCACTTTCAAGGGACTATAAGTCAAATAAATTTAGATTGTCAAAATATGATATCTTTTATAAATAATATTGAAAATGCAATTTTATTCGCAAGATCCAATTCAATCCATCATTCAATTATTTCTAGTAAAGAGATTAGAGAAATGATTACTTATTTAACTAAAATATATGAATCGTCACAGATTCCAAAATTTAAAAATACTTTAACGTATTATCAATTATTAGGGACTCAGGTAACCTTCACAGAAAATAAAATTATATTTGCAATTCATATTCCAATCATGAGACCAAAAATCCTTGATTTTTATCACATTTACCCAGTTATCCAACATAATAAAATTTTTACCCCAACCTATCCCTATTGGCACGAACGTCACAAGAAGCTTTAGCACAAAAAAGAAGAATGTCCAAGTATCGAGACATCTACTATTGCAGAGATAACATAATCTTAGAAGACAACTGTACACTTCAATTACTCGATGGAATACCACCCAAATCATTGTATTACCACCGATCTCACCTTTGAACAAATCTATAATTGAACAAGTAACCAGAGACGAAGTACTTATTATACCGGCAAAATCGAACCGTATATTATCAAAATGTACAAGAGATCAATTCCTGGAAATCAACTATCCTTCATTAATCAAGATTCCAAAGGATTGCGAAATATTAATTGACCATTTGAAAATTCAAAAATAATGAACAAATTCGCCAAGGAACACCACTCATTCTACCAAAAGTTGAAATATCAGTAACAAGAAGCAGAAGCAGCTTTCAAAGCTCGAATATATCGAAAATAGACTTTGACAGTCTTTACGAAATAAATAATTTAGCGAAGCAGCTAACACCAATTGAAGAACCCAGTATTCCGAACAAAATTTCGACTTCAATAACTTCAACAATTTTAATAATCGTCATTCTGCTAATAACTTCAATATTTTACATTTTATGGAAACAACGATCAACACCAAGGACCATAAAGGAAGAAATTGAACTACAAGAACCTCAAGAAGACGCCGAAGCAGCCGTCAATAGCCAACGCAAAAATAAATCCTTCATTTTTTCGACTTAGGGATGGAGGAGTTACATACCCAGAAAGTGCAGCGTATATATAATAAACTGCAAGTCTGCACTGTTATTCTTAGAAACCTATTTTTATATTATAGATAAGAAGTTTACGTTATAACCAATTGTATTAGCCTTCAGCACTTCTAAGCTTGCTCTTGAAGAGAACACATCTCTCTGTTATTTCATTTAGAATATAGTAACTTTACCATTATTGTAATAATTGAAATAAACAGTTTTTAAAAACCCTCTTGGTGTCTCACGATACATATCTACCGTAGCGGTTTTCAGTTATTTTCCCGATGTCATCGATTGAAGACGATGACATACTGGCATTGATAGGTCTAGCGTTTATTTTGAAGAAAAAATATGAAAAAACAGTGAAAAGGGTGCGAAAAAAATAGTGTAAGCTTTGGCTATTGAAAAGGCGAACTTATAGTCACGTCAACTTATTGAATGAATTGAAATTCGAATCTGAAGATTTTGAAAATTATCTCAGAATGGACGAAAAATCATACCTGAAATTACTTACAATGGTTACTCCTATGATAAAAAAAAGATACAGTTATGATAAATAGTATATCTCCTTACGAAAGATTAACTGTTACTTTGAGATTTCCTAAAAAAGAACCTTAAATTTTCAGCAGTTATTTCACCTCAAGCGCATGGAGAAATTATTCCTGAAGGCCTTGTGTTGGTTTTGTCGCATCTGCCTCAATTTTGCTATTGGTAATTTATAAGCGGCTTCTTTTTTGTCTCTATCATGGTACTCTTTAATTTTTATTTGCCAAAGACATAGATGAGTCCTATATATTTCAATAAACTCTTCAATTACTTTTTTGTTAAATCTGACGGAGCCATTTTCATGCATTGACGTGTGACAATAGAAAAAATTGACGCGACCTGCGCAGGCGACCGGAATACATCCACACACGCACAGGTACACCGTAAAAAAAATAGATTTTCGATCTTGCTCCGGTCGCCTGCGCAGGTACAAAAACCTGAAAATACTATTACCACATACGCTCCGGTCTACCTGCGCATGTAGACCTCTCCTGTCTACCGTAGCGTATGTGGCGGGCATTGGGAATTTCGAGATGAAATCTAAACAGATAAAATTTCTCTCTTGTAACATTCAAGTTTGTTGCTGCAATTTCGCTCATGACATTTTTTCCAAAATCACTCGCCTGACGGCTCGTGATTTTGATACAAATGTCATTCGCAAAATTACCTACACAACAAACTTTCATATTACAATCGAGTAAATTAGCCGGCAAAAGCAGAATTTCGGGTATGTTGTTGATAAATTATATCCACATTTTTGCCACCAGTTCACACATTCATTTCCCCGCCAATCCTCTGCCTAAAGTTTGAAGAATTCAAAATTTTGTGTGTGCATCAATAAACATCTCAAATACCAAACTTCAGCTCATTTGGTCTGAAGGCCGCCGCTGTAGTTACAATAATATGAACCGTAATAAAAAATCGAAAAATAATTTATATATATATATATATATATATATATATATATATATATATATATATATATATATATATATATATATATATATATATATATATATATATATATATATATATATACAGTGTTGACCACCAGGAACTGCAGCGATCGATATCTCAGAAACTTAATGTAGGAAAAATTTGAAATTTTGGAAACTAGCTAGATATCTTGTGGCCTATTCAGATAAAATATTTTCATTTATTCGGCATTTCCGGTTATACGGGAAATAGACCCTAAATCGCTTATTTTAAATGGGATACCCTATGTATTATTAAATTACCTAAGATTCTAGGCAGATTTTGTGCATCATGTCCTATACCTAAGTCTAAGCGTTTTCGACATATTCAAGTTTTTATGTCAAAATTGACGATTGCAAGTCCTAATATAATTATCAATTGTTCCTATAAGGAAGCCCTTATTACTTACTTTGGGTTGGATTCCTTGTTGAGAAGGACTTACTTTAATAGATTTTGTATAGTATTTCTATAACTAATCATACAGGGTGTTCAAAAAATAAGATCTAAAATGAGATTGAGAAAAGTGATAGAAATCAATATTTTCAAATGGAACCCCCCATTTTTCTTATTTTGTAGTATTAAGAATGAAAAATTAACGTAATTTTGTACAAGGTTATTCATACCTTAATATTTTAGTTTTCGAAATATTGTCAATTTTATATTTTTGTATGGCGAATTTGCATTTAATCAATAATAAACAATTTGATCTAGGATAGCCTCGATCGTATTTGACATTTCAAATCATCGTAATAACACCCTGGTTAAATTATACAAACGAAGATTATTTAAACTTACGATAAAGTGATTTCAAGAACATGTGATACATTTGTGACACCATATCCTCAAAAACAGAATCACATGAATTTTGAAGTTGACTATTCAGACAACTTGCCCCTTGCCTATCTTTGAAACCTTTTCTATCAAAGTTATGGAAGGCAGCTCCCCATAGTGCCCATTTAGTAAATAATTATCTGGAAATCTTATTTTATGAACAATGGATAGCCAACAATGGACCAAATTTTCGGCCAACTCGCTCCCCGGACCTATCAGTACTCCTATTTATTTATGGAGAATAGTGAAAAATAACGTGTATAACACCGCAGTGACCACCATGGAATACTGCATGGGGCGAGTGAGTACAACATTTGAAGACCTAGACCACCAGTCGATAAGAAGAGCCACCCATGAACAATTGCGGCTTAGATGCGCAAAATGTCTAGAAGTTCAAAGGCACCAATTCGAACATTCACTTAGATACTTTTTTTAACATTTGGTAATTATATTAGGGCTTGCAATCGTCATTTTTGACATAAAAACTTAAATATGTCGAAAACGCGTAGACTTAGGTATAAGATATGATTCTTTAAAACTGCCTACAATCTTGGGTAGAATTCAAAAATTTAATAATATATAGGGTGTCCCGTTTAAAATAAGCGACTTAGGGTCTATTTCCGATATAACCGGAAATGCCCAATGAGTGAAAATATTTTAGCTGAATAGGCCCCAAGACATCTAGCCAGTTTCCAAAATTTAAAATTTTTTCTACATTGAGTTTCTGAGATATCGATCGATGCAGCTCTTGGTGGTTCACCCTGTATATATACATATAAAGATATATATATATATATATATATATATATATATATATATATATATATATATATATATATATATATATATATATATATATATATATATATATATATATATATACTTCCGTTTACGTTTCTATTTATGATCAATTAAAAACTATATATATATATATATATATATATATATATATATATATATATATATATATATAAATATAGTTGTAAAATTATAGATGAACCTTTTTTTAGTATCAAGTGGAGACATTTTGTTTTGCAAATTTCAGCAGATCAATGTTCGGTAAATCACGAATATACTTATACGGAACACTGATGAGATCCAACATGATTGTAACAATAATTTTTTGTTACTGTGTGATAAAAAGATTTTTCTGGATTTTGTAGCGATAATAAACTTTTTCATAGAATGTTTTGATTTTATTAACAAAGGATTAAGTTTTCGTGACAAATTGTTAATTAATCAAAATATTTGCAGAAGTAGAAATTAATATCACTCTCAGTATTTAATTATTATTCTATAATATTTTTATTTTGGAATATTTCCGTCCACAGAAATAATTTTCAACTTAGTATTTTCTACTTATTCAGGAATGCTATTTATGATTGAGTGTTGCACTAATTCTTTTATTTGAACAAAATTAGATCAATTTTCCTTGACTTCTCTTCCTTTTCGACCTTCAGGATTTCTGATTTGAATTCTAAATGTCGCCCGATCAGAGGTTAATTTAATCTATCCTCAATAATTGAAATGACTCAACTGCACGCCATCATTTTATAATTGCTTCGTCTCCGGCATCTTTGAGCAAGATATAGATAAGATATTGAGACAGAATTTTCCCTATTGATATGGCTTCCTCTCAGCGAATAGGGGAAATTGCAGTGGCGTAGTAATGAAATTAAAAAAGATAAAGAAGAATAAACCTATAGGACTGACGTAATTTTTCTCAAAATACTGGGCTTAACTTAACTATTTGAGGGCAACTGCTCATTCAGGAAGACCATAGTTTGTAGTTCATAAAGAGCACTTCTTGCTTGCTATTTCAGCAAACCAGGGTGTTTGATGGGTTATCTAATTCAGCAAAATTTAACGCAGTTGTTGCAAAGAGTCGAAGACTACAACTAAAACCTTGAATATGATTGCGGGTAATAATTTTTTTTCAAGTAACAATGAGAAACGTAAAGTAAAATCATAGTTGAAACGAAAAAGTAGTATTAATTTTTAATTGCTCAAATATTTTTTACAAATCTGCAAAATAATACCTACAATAAAATATTTTTCAAAATTAAATAAAAAATTGCAATAACAATTCAAAGAATTATTTAATGCCAACGCTGTGAACGATCATTCACCAAAGAACGAATATCCATATATCCACATTTTCATATCTATATGTGCTTTCGAACTTTTCCAGATTTTTCAGTCCAAAATATCTCAAGTTTGGGAATCTCTTCTTAGACAGCAATTTGACTCATGCCATTTTTCTTGCCTGGTTCTTAAGGACATGTCAACTGAAGATTATACAACTCGAGTTGAAAGGCAGGTGGTTGACCTTCAATGGTAGTCGAAGAGAATTATTAGAACTGCACTGCTTCTGAGACTTTAAATTTCCTCAAATCTTGTATTAAATTCATCAATAATCTGTTTAATCAGTGAACTATAGCTTAAAAACTATTTGAGGTTCTTTTCTTTGAATTCTTCTTGTATTTGTACACAGCTTGGGAGGTGTGTCAAATTATTGTTTTCCGAAGAATGTTTGAACATGTTCAGCTCATTCCGTAATCCATTAATTATTTCAATTAAATCTGAAACTATCTGATTTCTTCCTCGAAGACTCAATGTTAAGCTGTCAAAGCGATCAGATAAATCTGTGAGAAAAGCTAACTACTTTGAAACTTCTTGATACTGAACATCATTTCAGTTATGTCAGACAGCATATATTTATTTAGAAATGAAGATTCTTTCTTTCTTATGGCAAAAATTCGTTTCGAGGGTAAGTTATTATTTATATCTTGCCTACGCATGTTCATAAATGTGCTGAATAAAGATGTTTCCTTGCTTCTCGGATTTGCTGGAGGGTCTTCTGAATTGAACATTTGACGCTTACGACTACCGTGTTTTCTTATTTCAGGTTTCAGGAAGCATCTTATTGGAGTAATGAATATTTAGAAAAGTTGTATCATTTAATTGACAATACCTTGTAATCCGAGTCGGATATATGAGATATAGAAAGTCTTATAGCGGATAAAATGAGGGCAAAAGATTTCGATATTGAAAACATCGACATTATTTGGTCGGATGATAACGTTGATTTAATAAAAAGCATAAAAAGACAGGACAATAGTTTGGAATATAAAAGTGAGGATGAAATACCATTACGAAATTTAGCAGCTGGACTAGCCGTGAATGAAGAGATTATTTGGACTCACAAAACAAATGATTGGTAACATATCATTTTATACTGCTAACAGGAGACAATCTACCGGAAAATTCCTGCAGCCATTTCCAGATGGTCTAATTCAATGTACAACAACTGTTAAAGAAATTGTTTGGTTATATGTTCCTAGTGGTCTTGTGGAGTAACAAACTTCAGGATAAACTTCATATTTTATAATCTTGAATATATTTTTCTATTCTTCATTTGTCCATATTATATAATCGTGAATTTGATTTTTACCAAAAAAAAAATCGACGAACTGAGTCAGTATTAAGTCTAAAAGAAAAATGCACTTTTCAATTTCTGTCTTCATTCAGCAACCGTCTGTGGTCCAGATGGTTGGGAAATTGTCTATGGCACAGACGGTACCGGGTTCGAATCCCAAATAAGATATGGATGTTGTGATTGTCAAATAATTGCAATTTTTACTTATATATCTAGGTGTAAAAATAATCTGCTTGGTAATGTACTAGATTAGATAGGCGAATACTCGCTTGTGTCCCATCATCCCCTTAAAAAAACTGTTTTTGTAGTGTTCGTTAGGTGTGGTTAGGTTTTAAAACATATATAGTATAAAATATATCTTTTCAGTTTGACATGGTCTTTATGAATGTTTTGAAGAAACTTTAGTAATATTTCCATCTCTTATTCTATCTTTACTTTCCCTGAAGTTACTTGTGAACACTCGTTGATTGAGTGAAGCACATTTATATGTAACTACTCAAAACTTATTTTGCATAAATAATTTTATTTTTGTGTCTTATTTTTTTTGTGTCTATTTCACATTGAATAATCGTGTTTATGAACATTGAAACACTACATTTTTCTTAGCATCCATCATAAAATGGATACAAAAGTTTCACTATAGAAAATAATTAGGTACTGTATTTAACAGGAAAGGATAGTTGACATGTTTCGAAGTCATTATCAAGACTAACTACAGTTGGTAGTTAGTTTTGATTTGGTTGTAAATTTGTTGTTCAATACTACATTAATTTTATTAATCAAAATATTACATATGAAGTGACATTTACAGATTTTAAGATGGCCCTGAAAAAACGAATACAGATTTTTGATCGAAAAAACTCAATATGAAAAATCCAAGTAAATCCTCAAGAAATAACCTATTTTCCCCTAACTACACGCCACTGGCTTCGCGTACATCTTCGTATCTATCAGTCAGATATTGGCGTGAATGTTCAACGTGAGGAATTCGAGGGTGCAGCCGGCGTGGTTTACAATTTTCAATTCATAGCCGCCTTACATTTCTCAATATAGCAATATATGGAGGCCTGGTTCAGAATCTTGAGAACGTCAACAATGTCTTGGTATATTCCTTCCCAAACCAAACTGTAAACTTGAGGCGCAAAGCAATAAGCAGAGCCAAGGGTGGATTTATTGGGGATGCTGTGATCTATGGCTTTATATCTGCATATTCTTAATTGACAATATGGAAATTCATTCTTGCATTGCCAGTAGTAGTGAGTAGGTGTATCATGTTTATGTATGATATTCACAAATACGCACTATTTAGTGCGAAATTAATATCATATGAAATTTCAACTGAACGATATACAGATAATTATGCGGTTGTATTAGATATATTTTGCTATACCTGTGGAATGAAGCCTTATAGTAACATAAAATTATGATAATTTAGTTACGTATTATATTGAAGTGGAGAATTGATTAAAATTTTCATGAAAATCTATTCACATAATGATAATTAGGGATCGGAATAAATAATTGACAATATTTTGAACATTTTTAATTTTAATTTATACAAAAAAGTATCTATTTCAACATCAAC
>JARQZK010003619.1:295000-315000 GCA_030704885.1 Cynegetis impunctata
ATATTGCATGTTTCCTCTCTATTGCCACACTGTTATTTTATTGGAGAATTAGGTAGCTATTCTTTGACAAAGACCGCCCAGTGAGTCCTAAATTTAGCGTATTACTGTTACATAAACAGCATAAATCCTGTTTAGGCTCCAGTTACCGTCATTCAACTGAATGGCAACTTTTGACATGCTGTCTTCCTATGTAATTTGTAAGAGGGCTAATCCTGAGGGTTTCACTACCAGTAAATAGATATTTTTTCGTAGTATGAACTGAAGAATGAAGTTGTAATATGAATAAGAGCTATAAGTAGCTACTGCAGTTTTATTTTTTGTATGCACTTTCCAATATCTGTAACAAAGTTGTAACTTCAGTCGACTCCAAGAGGTGTTGGGTTTGGCAGAGGTTCGTTTTACTTTCGAAATTTTACCTGTAACGATTTGCCTGCCGTATATCGGAACTATTCAAATATTCATTTATAATTCTATGAAGTAAATATTAGAAACAAAAAGGTATATACGTATATGCTGCTTTGCTATTTTTAGGTTTCTGTTCATTTATTTTTGCTTTGCCGTTATTCACACATAGACTTATATATACTTGATATGAGATTATTTCAATGCAATAAGAATGACCAATAATGAATATCATGAAAATCTATCAATATGAGAGGCAATGAAAAGTGATCAACTTATTTTTGCGAACATGAAAAAATCATACACTAAAACTTACAGTATTCAACATTCTAAGTTAATTGTACAGGGAAAGAATCTTTTGATATAAAATTAATAAATAAGATATTCCTCTATACTTATATGATATATATATATATATATATATATATATATATATATATATATATATATATATATATATATATATATATATATATATATTTAAAGAACAAAGGTAGTAGGATTTTTGGTACAGTTAAACAATCTTACGATTATATATATTTCTATTTTCATTAACGTTTCGGTCTGTTACTCTGACCTTTATCAAAATGATTGCATCAATATGTTACCATCACTAAAATAAAAGGAGACTTGACAATATCAAAACAGGCTTAACTTTTATAAAACTAAATTTTATCGTCTAGAAATTTTCTTTATGTTGGAAAGGTAGAAAATTATATATATTCTTCAGGAGAAAAGTTCATTTCAGTGTCGTACCCATAAAAACGGTTTGGAGGGAGCAAGCCCTAATAAAATACATAGGGATTTAATATATTTTTTTAAAGGGTCGAGACGACAGGAGAGAGAGGTTCTCTCGAGGGAGAGAAAAGGACTCTCGTCGAGACGAGAGTGATATTTTCTCTCGTCTAACGAGACGAGACGAGAGAGAGCCTTCTCTCGTCTCGTCTCGTCGAGAGGTAACACTAGTTATTGTCAAGTCTCCTTTTATTTTAGTGATGGTAACATATTGATGCAATCATTTTGATAAAGGTCAAAGTAACAGACTGGAACGTTAATGAAAATAGAAATATATATAATCGTAAGATTGTTTAACTGAACCAAAAAACCGATAATTTTGCTTGTTTTATTTACTATTTCCGCGCGATAAATCTCTTGCATGTAGCTTATTTTCACTGACCGGGATCGCGGATGGCATTAATCGTCTCCGTGGTCAGAGTTTGACCAAATCTCCCAAACCGAAGAGTTCGAACAATGTACAACAAAAGTGTGATTGTCTTCCGAAGCAAGGGATTCTGCTTGTTGTTGCTGTTTTCATTTCCAGGTTTTCCATCGTATACCTACGTATACTACGCCGTTCTGATGAGGACTTATAATAAGAGTCCGAAACACGTGTCAACGGCTGCTTCGACATATGCGGGCTAGACCAATAATTTTGCTTGTATATATATATATATATATATATATATATATATATATATATATATATACACGAGAAACTCTTCAAAGGTTTAATTAAGAGAAGCTCTATTACCTAAGTCACACTTTCGGGAAATAATTTATTTCATCTTTTTAATGAACTGGATAGGATGTGTATGGAAAGCAATTGAAATATTGTATGCCTATATATAAAATGCAATGGAAAGAATTGTGGAGAAATATGAAAAAATAAAAAAGAAATTAATGACCCGCATATGGAAGTAGTTGCTGACAAATGTTTCAGAACTGCGTAGCCAAATATGGGATGGAAAACTTGAAAGTGGAAACAAACAATGAACAAAATCCTTTTTTGCAGAAAAAAATCAAACAAGTAGTTTTCAGAAATGTGGATAGAACCCCTTAAACTTCCTTCATCTACGCCCATGTGATGAGTAAATAATAATTAATAATCAATAAAAAGTAGTATGTTAAAGTACCTATGAGTTACATAAACGATGCGAATAGCTATTTTAAATTTCCTGTGTCTATTCAAGTATTAATTAATTTTATAGAAGAGTTGCTGATAAAAGAAGTTTATATTAACAGAATAAACTCATTATTCATTATTTTTCACTATATCTACTTAAATTCGAACTCTCAAGAATCGAACTGAATTACATTCTTCACGAATTCCAAAGCAGATTTCAAATTCAATAAATACACAATAACTTCCAACTTGATATGTATGCCCAGAGGAGAGACGAAGATTTAATTGGATTTCATGCTGCCAGTTTCTCATTGTTGGCGCCAAACGTATATATCTATGCAAAGTCACAATTCTATTGTGATCTGGTACAATAATGCCGAAAACCACCCTCCAAATTATCTCCTCTTGCTCCTCCAACCCTCCGAATCGTCTTGTATCTTGTGAACTTTCAATTAAAGCAGGGACACATGTAGGTATCGTCACCTAAGCTTGATTGTTCGTAGAACCAGGGGGGGCTTTCTAATTCATTTCATGATTGAACTAGTTTAATACAGTTAGTTATAAACTTTTCCCATTCGAATTCTTTTCTTGTCAAATTTGAAGTATTATAAGGTTGAACTCATAAAATGAGATTATGAAATTTATCTCGTAGATACCATTTATCGAATAAAATTGATCTTATTGACAATGTTAGTGATAATATACATAATGTTTTGCCTTTTAATTTTCCAGCTTCTCCATCGTGAATTTGGGTATGATGTTCCTATGAGGACCAAAAAGTCCGAAACACGTGTAAAAGGCTGATTCGGGATACCTGTCAGACTCATATTATAGGTAGGCTATCATCATTGCTATCTTAATTTTGGACGCTGCGGCCCTAAACAGGTCAGATGACGTGGCCTTAAACCACTTCCGTAGATTTCTAAGCCAAGACATTCTTCTCGCTCCAATGGATCTTTTTCCCACGATTTTTCTCTGGATTATGAGGCGTAGAAGTTCGCATTTAGGACCTCTCATGATGTGGCCGAGATATTGCAATTTTCTTTTCTTAACTTCCTGTAGGATCTCCCTTTCTTTTTTCATTCTTCTCAGAACCTCCACGTTGGTCGTATGTTCTGTCCATCATGGTACTCTCAATATCATACGGTACATCTCGAACGCTTCTATTTTTCTATCGCAGTACACATTGACAATAGGATAATGATTCAATGGAAGTATAAGCATAATTATTAATAAGGTGTGAAACATCGGATCTAGAAAATTGAGTATGCATAAAGCATATATCTAATTAAGAGTCGCACATCCTGAATATAGCCTACAATGAAGACTCAATTTGGAATTCAAAAAATCCGGACACCCTATTGCGTAGCACTAGGAATGATAAAACCCCTCGGCGCATGTGCATGTCGTAATGCCTGATAAGTCTATCGCAGATCATTTTTCCTCATGGTGACTATATCGGGAAATGTATAGTAATTGAGATATAATCAAAAATTTGAGTGAAATTCATAATTTTTACTAATTTTTTTATTTCTAGGTGGCGCCACGTCGATATTGTTTGAATGTATTATATAAATTAAAAAACTACACATTGAATGCTATCATTTTATTTCATTATTGTAAAAATCGGTTTAGGTTTAAGATTTATAGATAGCACCACATGTCTATGGACAAAAAAATCTAAAAAACGCTATAATTTTTTTATTCTTCGCGGGGAAAAAGTTTTGAAAACACTTTTCTTATGACATCATATGTAACTGTTTGTTTTGATACTATAACCCCTTAGCTTCGCCTCGGGGTGAAAAAAGAGAAGCAATTAAATATATATTACGTTTGAATTGAGGTAGGTGACCAATACTAGGTGAAAATATATAAATTTTTATTGTCCTAAATATGTTATAATATGTTGAATTTTTACAATTTTGAATAAATTAGTATTTCTGCAACAATAAAAAAATACTATTTGTAATATATATAGTACATTATACCGAAACCTTTCAGAATTCAATATATATTTTATTTATCACAATAAATATAACAATTTCTGCAGATAACTGATATTGTTTAGAGGTGCTAGATAATTTATTTTCATTTACAGAGCCCCTGACATCCATTGTCTATAAAATATAGGGGTGAGTTTATATGAAACACGTATGAAAATGGAACCTTGTATATAATCGAGTAAATCTTTGTATATATATATATATATATATATATATATATATATATATATATATATATATCTATATATATATATATATATATATATATATATATATATATATATATATATATATATATATATATATATATAAACGTCTACCTCTTGAATGGTTCTAATGCTTTGTATTAAATTATATATTTAGATCTGGTTTATAAGTTCACCTAAACCTATAATTGATGTATTTCTTGTACGAATGCAATTTCACACAAAAACACCCGATTTCATACAACGCCATCTCATACATTTTTGTGGTCATTGTATTACTATCTGTATAAAAAAATAATGAATTCTAAGGTGAGTAGAAAAAATATTATTTCTAAGGCAAAAAAATGACAATCTCCCTGAAGTGTATACAAATAATAAATATTGCCAGATAGTGCATTAGTCAACTTAGAAATTACGATGAACACTAATGTTCTTCCTGTTATACTGGGTGACTAGTTCAAGTCTTAAAACTATCTATCAGTAATCCTGCAATTATGTGGATAATGTATTCAATAAGAGGTCAATTGAAGAAATAATTAGGTAATTTTACGCTTACCACACACACACAAACATATATGTTCCTGTATATATATATATATATATATATAGATATATATATATATATATATATATATATATATATATATATATATATACCTATATATGAATAAAGTTTTCTGAGGTTTAGATTGAACGTATTATTGATGATAATTGCAGAGCAAAAACCAAGTGAAAAATAACAAAATTTATTCACTAGTTAGGTACCTTTCGAAATTAACGTAATAACATTCAATCTTTTGAATTACCCTTATTACAATAAATGTAATGGTCGTTGACGTTTAGTAAGGTAGAAGTATTCCCCCTGCGAATGTGGTGGCCAAAGAAAGAAACGGAGCGGAGTAGGTATCCGTAAAAATAAATTCCCCCAATAGATATGATATTCCAATTTATCAAGCGGAAAACCGACAGATCAGCAACTGCAAGGGTTGCACGGATTTAATACATACAAATCACGTGGTCTGGCGACGACACTGGTCAGTCGTTGGGAAAAAATATGGACCTAACACCGTGCGGACACTATTATACCGCGAATATAAATATCTGGTCATATCTGGCCCGTTCCTCGCGATCATTTTTAAAAGTTCTCCTCTGCCAGAAGCACGTAGTGGTTATTGAAATCAACCGAGGGTTTTTCCACGGAATTCAGATTACTGCAGATTTATGTCGAAGAGCGGAAAAGAGAGGAGGATGGATTTGCGATATGTTATTGGGATTAGAAGAGACTATTGTTCGAATTTTTCAATTTCAATTTGCAGGGTGGTATCTAGATTCACAGGAACGAACGAACATTATCAGTGCGGACATATTTCAAAAAGGTAGAAATGTCTCCAAACATTATAAATATGTGACAAACAAAATGGCAAAAGGTTGACCATGTTAGGTTGGTAAATAAATCTGAAAGTTATAAGTTATAAAATATACAAAATAAAGCATTAAGAATCATATTAAATTGTTTAAGATACCCTCGAAGAACTGAGAAGTTAAAGCCGACAAAGCTATTGAGTATGAAGTGGACAGTGATACTTAATACCTTAATATGATGACGAACTAAAATTATACTCAAACAAAAGTGTGTTCTAGAGCAGTCATAGTTGATCAAAGCAATATTTAATTCCGGATGGTTTCCAGAAGATCCGGATGATACCTGCATGTATTTCATCGTTCTCAGAATTCAATGACGAGTTCATGCACACCCATGAAGCTTTTGCTCAAGTTACACACCCCTTCACATAGTTGCACACCCCTTGATGTATAGTTGCATACCTCTTCATATTCCTGACGAATTGACTCACTTCTCACACCACGTCTTTCACTCACAAAATCTCTCTTTCTTTCTCAAAAATCGTTTCATATATGGAAGGAATTCGAACAAAATGATAAATTTTCAACACTTCGTTTTACGAAGATGGCGTAACTTTAGGTGGGCATAACTCAGCAGGATTGTAGGGGAACATATGAGGAACCTATATGGCCAAGCTCTAAATCTCGGGATTGTGTTCTGACAAAATGATCAGCATTTTCCTGAAATGTACCCATAAATCTAGGTTTTTGAACACTTGGTCTAACCTTTCAGAAAAGTCTTGTCAACGGTGTGCAGACCATTAGGATTGGCAAGTTCTAGGAACCACTTTGGAAACATTAGTATTTTTGTGATTTTTTCCAAAAACAAAGTACCTACTTCTCACTAAAGTCGCTAGTTCATAGGCCAGGGGTCACCAAATGGCGAACCGCGGTCCGCATCCGGACCGCCGACCCATTTTGTGCGGACCGCGAGAACACAGCAACTTGCACTACAGAGTACGTAATTTAATAAAAATGTATCCCTCGCATTGACGGACGCCGCGACGACCACGTGTTGTGGGGACCGCGATGGCCATTTCATTTCTTAACACGGACCCCGAGCGAAACTAATTAGTGACCCCTGTCATATGTCATTCGAAAATTGTAAAGTATCAAATAGCTTTCTAAAATTGCTGGCCATAGGAGTCCGAATATTCCACACTTTCTACACGCTCCACAATAATGATGAATAAAAGATACATGTAATGCAATAGATTGCTTTTTCGATATCATTTGAACTCTTTAGTGCTGCTCAATCACTATGTAGTAGTTTTTTTATTAAAAAAAATAATTAAATTTTTCGCAAAAAATTTCGCGAAGTGCATCGCGAACGGAAATACAACGCTTTCATAGCAAATCAAAATAAAAATGAAAAAATTCTTTATTATTTCATAAAAAATGAAATAAATTTCGCGAAGTGAATCGTGACGGAATAGTCCCCGCGCGGGGAAGCTCGACTGAGGAAAATGGTTGAAACTATCCAAAGGCAGTTCCTTAACATTAAATCAATCTACGTACCAAGTTTGAACCCTACAACTCAATTTGCAGAAGCTGTGCAGTTTGGCAAATTTTCGGAACCACAACAAATATCTACATAAAAATGGCGGTGGTTGGAAAAATTTAACCAAGTTTTGGTTGTTCTACGTCGCAAACAATCCCACGAAAAAATAATCAGCTCATTTGGTTTGATACGAACCGCTGGAGATGTAAATATGTACCGGGTAGGATATTTATATGAAAAATTTTTCGAAAATCGTGGTGTATAGGAGGTCCAAAACGGATGGAAAAAATACTCCCGCACCTGATTGCTTTCCTTGGATACACTGCAATAGTATGCATCTTATGGGATATAGTACAGTAAAAAGGTATATTTTACTAAAAAAAAATACTTAATGGCTGAAATTTTGAGGGGATGTTCGGGGGCATGTCCTGAGTCTAAAACTGAGTTTTCGTATTCGAGGGGGTGGGGGAAGATACAACCCCCGGTCTATATGGGGGTGAGTTCGTTTTGATTCTATATCTCCGTTGCTGTTGCCCGTACAGTCAAGGCCAAGAGATCATATTTGTAGGAAATTGAATTATATATCCAATGATAATAAAATCGAGGTCGTAGGTCAATTAGGTCAATTACAATTGCCGGTCAAAGGTCAAAAGTGAAGGGCAGTTTTTCATGTTTCGCGAATACCGTGAAACCGGTAAGTTTTTTCGTATACTGCTTAGATACCATTTCACAGTACAAAGTACAAGAAGTTACCTACAAAATGAGCTCTCGAACACCCTTCTACGATGAAGAGTTTTCCATCACTCCAACGATCAAGTTGACCGCGCGCGCCAATGTTGACCGCGCGAGCCGCGTGTCGTACTCTCATTGCTCGTACATTGCACTCTCTATGTGCAGTTAATAATTATCGTTGAATTTTTTCCTAATTAGAATCAATAATATGGTTGAAGGTGGACATGTTTTTTTTTTTTCAAGGAAACACGGGAAATCCATCATGGACAAACGACAAGGTCTGCCCTTTCCGAATAGTGTGAGACTCCTACTCACTAAAACCCTATAAAAACCCCAACTTTTGAATGTTCAGTGCTCTGTCATGTATGTGTGTGTATTGCCGTGTACTGTTTGATGTAAATTAATGATCGAGACACTTCAAATCATCAAATAGTACACGGCAATACACACACATACATGACAGAGCACTGAACATTCAAAAGTTGGTGTTTTTATAGGGTTTTAGTGAGTAGGAGTCTCACACTATTCGGCAAGGGCAGACCTTGTCGTTTGTGCATGATGGATTTCCCGTTTTCCCTTGAAAAAAAAAAAACAAGTCCACCTTCAACCATATTATTAATTCTAATTAGGAAAAAATTCAGCGATAATTATTAACTGCACGTAGAGAGTGCAAGAGTACGAAACGCGGCTCGCGCGGTCAACATTGGCGCGCGCGGTCAGCTTGATCGTTGGAGTGATGGAAAACTCTTCATCGTAGAAGGGTGTTCGAGAGCTCATTTTGTAGGTAACTTCTAGTACTTTGTACTTTGAAATGGTATCCAAGCAGTATGCGAAAAAACTTACCGGTTTCACGGTATTCGCGAAAAATGAAAAACTACCCTTCACTTTTGACCTTTGATCGGCAATTGTAATTGACCTAATTGACCTATGATCTCGATTATCATTGGATAGATAATTCAATTTCCTACAAATATGATCTCTTGGCCTTGACTGTACGGGCAACAGCAACGGAGATATAGAAGTAAAACGAACTCACCCCCATATAGACCGGGGGTTGTATCTTCCCCCACCCCCTCGAAGACGAAAACTCAGGTTTAGACTCAGGACATGCCCCTGAACATCCCCTCAAAATTTCAGCCATTAAGTATTTTTTTTTTAGTAAATGCCATTTTTGTGTCTCTATTTACTGTACCAATAGAATACTACTAAAAATTATCAAAAAGCTCTACAGGGGATAGGTATTCGCGTCGTGGTATACATAAAACCAGCTCCCTTGGAAAGTTGTTTGATAATTTTTTTTATTATTGAAGAAATTAAAAAAAAACCAAATAAAATTCCGAATGTTAGTTATTTCTGAAAAGTTACTTGAACTTATATCACTTTTAAGTTCTCATGATCAACATTCATAAATTTTCAAAAAATCAACAAACCAGCAAATGCTGGCACAGCATAGAAAGCAGAGAATAAACAAATGGGTAATTACAAACAGGATTACCCCCACAGACACACAGTAACATAAAACTATATTATTATCATTGTTGAATTAGACAATAATTCACAAGAAACATACAGAATTTCTATATTCTAGCTATAATACTAAACTTTTCTAACATAGCCTAATAAAAGTTTTCGCGACTACCCCACGTCCCTGATTCCCCACTCTCCCCAAATTGAAAAAGATTAAAACTAAATTAATTTTCATTCATATATCATGTTTTTAACATACCTATTCTATTGAACTAAGTTTTTCTTCCTTAATCTATTAAAATAAAATACTTCTACCAAATGTACATGAAGTACTAGCGCTCTTAAATTTTTCTTTCGTATATTTGAATATTGTTTCAAAACATTTCCATGAAGGTATAAGTTTCCTCAAATTAGTATTATTAGAATGGTATCAATTTTTAATTTATTTTCCTAATGAGAGCACCACTTGGGTAATTTCCTTATAAGTAAGAATATTAAAATGAAATCGCAAACAACAATTATATTAACTGCCGATGATTCAAATACAGAAAACACTACCCTGCGCCAAAATCTCTTGGTTTTCGTGCTTACATAGAGCTATCGTTGATTTCATTTTATTCTTGTCAGAATTTATATTTCCGATTTCAAGCTTGGCGCTCTTTTGTTGATGAGTTATCACAGGCGAAGCTGGAGGGAGCGTCATTCTATTCACGACGATATTCCGAATTTTTTAGTAAAAAATTCATCCGATTACCATTCTGATTTTATTGCATGTCGCCTTGTAATTTATCGGGTAATATCGTCTGGTCTGATTGGTAATCCAAAAAGTACGAGGTTCTTTAGTATGTGGAAAACGAAATCTTTTGTTAAACTAATGTATGAGCTAGTATCGCGAAATATTCCTGAAATCACATGAAATACGAAATATGTATTTTTTTGTGAAAAATTTTTCTACATTCGTATTCAGGTTTAGTTTTTGGGGGGGGATAGTAATATTATATTGTATATATATATATATATATATATATATATATATATATAATATATATTATATAATATATATATATATATATATATATAAATATATATATATATAATATATATATATATATATATATATATATATTATATATATATATATATATATATATATTATATATATATATATATATATATATATATATAGTTGATGGAATCCGTCGTTACTACGTGATAATTTAACATGATGAGTTAAGAAGTTAAGTTCTTAACTCAATCTGCCCGATGATGGTCTAGTGACCAAAATTGCAATCGCAGTGTTAAATATTTCAAAATATTTTGTGATAATAAACGTAGTAAATTCAAATTTAGTTTTGTTCATAATATATATATATATATATATATATATATATATATATATAAATATATATATATATATATATATATATATATATATAAATATATATTTATATATATATATATATATATATATATTTATATATTAATATATATATATATATATATATATATATATATATAATATTATTAAATATATATATATATATATATATATATATATATATATATATATATATATCTATACCTATACAGGATGATTCCTTAAGGGTGGCGACCGGCCGTATCTCGGAAACCGTATGTCCTAGAATTTGGGGAAAAAAATATTTGTGTGCAAATCTGCCCTAAAAAAATGATTAAAAATGTTTTTGAGTCCATAGTTTTCCGCTAGGTGGCGCAAACTACCACTTATAAAATATAATTGGATTTTTTACGAAATATTCCCCAATTTAGGCTGGTAAAAAATAGCAAATTTAGAAACTACTGTCCTAATTCCACAACTCTTGTAGAAGTCATTTTTCTGTATCACCTATTCTGAAATGGTGGGGGAAGTTCTCTTTCTTTGACATAAAAAAGACTGTAACTCCATAATGCAGGAACCGATTTTCGAAAACGTAGACTCTATGCAAAGAGTATCGAATGTAGATTTCAGTAACAAATAACAAAAACACTTTTAATTTTCCAATCGGCAACTAGAGGGCGTTATGTAACACCTAGCTCTATTTATGATTTTTTTTGAGAAATTTCAACTGCAATGCTATAAATCTAACTAGCTAACAAAAAGCCAAATTTGATGATTGACCTGTCAAAAACGCGAACTGATATCTCTTTTCATTCCAAAGATATTAGCATTTTTTGATGAGTGTTGATGACTGTTGGCTCGCCCTGTAAGGTGGAAGAGAAATTATGTTGCTAAAATTGTTTTGAAAATAAAATATCAAGTAGAAACGCATCATCAAAATATTTATTAACATTACATAATGAAACAAAACTAAGGGAGCTACTCATAACAGCAATTCACAAAACGCTCCCACTATCTCATTATTTTAAATACTCAAAATGCTTGCCAGTATTTGCTTTGAACTATTTCGGATGAAAATTTTCGGATAAAAACTCAATCCCAAATCTCTCAAACGGTCTCTTATAGTTTTATGATCATGGACGAGCTGCAATATTACAAATGATGTTAAACTGTTGAGAGATAAATGTTTCAAAAGTCAGCAAGTTACCTATGGAAATGACTGTTATGATTGTTTACTTTTAAGTTTTTATTGCTGTCAAATTTATTCTGACTGTTTGCAAACTAACTCTTTTATAATGCCTTTTTATTCAAATGGAGAGGCATATGATATGCTTAGTATATATTTTGAGCATCTACAAAATGAAGTAATTGCTGAAAGGGAGTCTGCGATACGATATCCTGAAAGGCGGCGTCATTCTCGGAAATTATTCAAAAGATTGGCGAGAAACCTGTCGCATTAAGAAATAGGATACGTAGAAGTCGCAATGAAGAAAATGTTACTAACGTATTGGTGTTAGTTAAGTCTGAACCCCATTTGAGTATTCGAAAAATTGCAAGAGATCTAGGATTGAATTATTCTTTGGTGAAAAGAATATTAAAGGATTATAAAATGCATCCTTATCATATTATTTCACAACAGCATGAAATTAGACCAGACAAAAATTGTAGATCAGATAATTATCTATGAAAAATTTCAAAATACTTTTTCTTCTAAGAGTCGCCGTTTTTGAGATATAGCGATTCAAAAAGTTGAAAGAGTTGCAATCGTCATAATATGCACGTTTCAACGCCACCTTTGAGCTAGTATTTTATTGCATTTCTTTCAACTTTCTGAATCGTTAATCTTAGAAACGGTGTCTCTTAGGAAAAAATTTATGAAAACGTTTTTTATAGATAATTAGGTGATCTACAATTTTTTGTCTGAACTAATTCCATGATAAAACTTACTGCTTTGCTGAAAATCACAAAAAAACCGTTTTTATGATATTCGAACCCCAGTAAACGTATCAAATCAATGAAGACTTTTCAGATTTCATTTATAATGGTGTTTTGAACAATCCTACCAATTTTCAGATGGGTGCGAATTTTTATAACTTCACTCCTATTTTTTGGTCTAATTTGACCGGACTAGTTTTGTTTCATTATGTAATGTTAGTAAATATTTTCATGATGCGTTTCTACTTGTTATTGTTTTTTCAAAACAATTTTAGCAACATAGTTTCTCTTCCACCTTACAGGGCGAGCCAACAATCACCAACACTCATCAAAAAATGCCAATATCTTTGGAATGAAAAGAGATATCAGTTCGCGGTTTTGACAGGTCGATAAGTCATCAAATTTGGCTTTTTGTTAGCTAGTTAGATTCATAGCGTTGCATTTGAAATTTCTCAAAAAAAATCATAAATAGAGCTAGGTGTTACATAACGCCCTCTAGTTGCCGATTGGAAAATTAAAAGTGTTTTTGTTATTTGTTACTGAAATCTACATTCAATACTCTTTGCATAGAGTCTACGTTTTCAAAAATCGGTTCATGAATTATGGAGTTACAGTCTTTTTTATGTTAAAGAAAGAGAACTTCCCTCACCATTTCAGAACAGGTAATACAGAAAAATGACTCCTACAAGAGTTGTAGAATTAGGACAGTAGTTTCTAAATTTGATATTTTATAAGTGGTAGATTGCGCCACCTAGCGGAAAACTATGAACTCAAAAACATTTTTAATCGTTTTTTTTAGGGAGATTTGCATATAAGAATTTTTTTCCCCAAATTCTAGGACATACGGTTTCCGAGATACGGCTGGTCGCCACCCTTAATGAATCATCCTGTATATATAGGTAAATATATATATATATATATATATATATATATATATATATATATATATATATATATATTATATATATTTGGTGTATTGGTATTTGATGTTGCTTCTGATGTATAAACGGTCCAAATTTGGATAAATTAAATCAAAATTTTGTAATTTTCGGTATTTGGCAAGTGAGTAGCTGGGAGGTGCATAAGTGGAAATTTTTTGAACCAGTGACAAAAGATGTCGACATCAATTATGAAGAACATATGCGAAATTCAGGGCCTTTTGGAGAATTTTAGCACCCCAAAACTTTATTCAAATTGAGTTACAGGGTTGAAAATCTATATGTGAATTGAGTTGACGCTGAGTGTCTTTTGGAGTATAATTTTTATTCCCTAAACGCAGCAATTTTTATAAAGAGATTTGATATTTTATTGGTTTTTGAATATTTCAGCATCTCCACAGCTCTTCTTCATTAAATACCTGTGGAACAAGCAGGATTTCGTCCGAACCGCAGCTGCACAGACCAAGTACTCGCACTAACTAACTATGTGGAAACAGGCTTTCAAAAGCAACTAAAAATATCTACTGCTTTCATAGACCTGTCAGCGGCATACGACACTGTGTGGCGACAAGGAGTTATATATAAATTAATGCGAGCTATCCCATGCAGAAAGATGGCTGATGTTATCAATGCCATGCTATCCAATAGATCTTTTCAAGTCATTATGGGCGACAAGAGCAGCACAAAAATGAAACTGAATAATGGCCTTCCACAAGGATCGGTGCTTGCCCCCCTGCTCTTTAGTCTTTACATAGCAGACATGCCCGGAACTACATCAAAGAAGTTCGGTTACGCAGACGACTGGGCGCTCGCTACAAGCCATAAGGAGTTTGAGATAACTGAGCAAATTCTAACAAATGACTTGGCTACCCTTGGGAGATATTTTCGCGACTGGAGATTGCAGCCCAGTGCCGCAAAGACGGAAGTATCGTGCTTCCACCTAAACAACAGGATGGCCAACTACCAACTTAAAATCAACTTTGAAGGCAGACTTCTTAGTCACAATATGCACCCAAAATATTTGGGTGTCATGCTCGACAGAACGTTAAGCTTCAAAGGACACCTTATGAAGACAGCTGCAAAACTCAGAACCCGAAATAATATCCTTCAAAAGCTATGCGGCACCACATGGGGTTCCACAGCACCCACACTCAGATCGACAGCGCAGGGCTTAGTGTACCCCGTCGCGGAATACTGTGCACCGGTGTGGATCAACAGCCCACACACCAAACGTGTTGAAGCCCAACTCAATCAAGCTATGCGTATCATATCAGGCACAATCAAGGCCACGCCCACTCATTGGCTACCCACACTGAGCCACATAGCTCCTCCACAAATTCGCCGAGAACATGCTCTGGTCAGGGAGTATGAAAAAATCAACGCCGATCCTATGCTCCGCTCCCACGTTGGAATAACCGGCAGAACCATAAATAGGCTACGCTCACAAAAACCCCCTCTGAAAACGGCATTGAAGAAAACTTCAACATAATTGAGCGGTGGAAAGAAGACTGGGAGAAGAAGGCCACGCTTGCCAACCGGGATATGCCATGCGTTACAAGCAAGCCAGAAGGTTTTGATCAACCAAGACGAATCTGGACAGCACTTAATAGAATAAGGACGAATTGCGGCAGGTGCTCCGACTCACTTTTCAGGTGGGGAAAAATACCTTCCCCAAATTGTGACTGCGGCGCTGAAAGACAAACTATTAAACACCTGGTAGAGGACTGTCCAATTAGTTCCTACAGTGGCAACCCATCCGACTTCCTGATTGCGACAAGAGAGTCAATAGAATATATTTGTAATCTTAGTGTTTGTTTGTGAAATTTTCGTTTTTGTTATTTTTGTTATATATACTTACCTGTGATGTAGCCATACGCTAAATAAATAATTCTTCATTGAATTAACTAGTTCAAATTTCGGATGTGGATTGGGTTTGTAAATCTCCACAGCTCTTCTTCATTGAATTAACTAGTTCAAATTTCGGATGTGGATTGGGTTTGTAAATGGAAAGTGTGTTTCGATGATTTCAACAATTTTTCTAGAACGCCGCCTCTGTTATGTAGGCATTTCTCGTGTTTTCATGGTTTGTGAGGTTTTTGCGCACCTCCGCATCCACGCGGTTGATTGAGTTAGAGCGCTGGTATCTAGATAGAATTGAGTGTAATCGCGTCTTTTACCACTGCAAATTTTATGTTAAATTTTCAAGCTTTTTTGAGGATTTTCGAGATTTACATTGTCTACATCTACTATAAATTATTCAGTTAAACGGATTAAATTTTGTAGTGTACAGAGGTAAAATTTGGCGGTTTCAACTGTTTTCTTTTGGCACCGAAATTTTTATGTACAAATTTCTTGCGTTTTTGTAGTTATTAAAGCTTTGTGAATCTCTTCGGTTCCTTCAAATTCACGTTAAGAATTTATATTTGTAAAAAGAATCTCTTCGACGGTTAAAATTCACGTAAGTTAAGAATTTATATTTGTAAATCCCTTCGACGGTGATATTTCGAACGGAAGTTGAAGGATAGGCAGCACGAGTGGCAGCCACTGTTAACATGGTGCCGTTGAATATTGGGTTTCATGAAATTATTTTACGAAAATTTCGTGTTCTAAATTTCTTCAAAGTACAATGTACAAGAATATTAATAAAGCATAAAACGGAAGTGAGAATGAAATAAAAATTGGAGATTCGGGAAAGTTTACAGTACATCTATTAACATTTCAAAACAAAAAGAAGAATGATACAATTTTTTTCTATCACATTTCTTTTCAATACTTACATTAATTTAATTCTGCAAACTTACAACATGGAGAATTGACTAAAGTGGAGCTGCCTTTAAAAAGTCACTTCATTCAAGGCCGCCTAAGAAGTATTCAGGGCCCGATAGCGGGCAGCACGAGTAGTAACGGAAGTAGCTGCATGTGAATGGGGTATACGTATACAAATACCCCATAGAGTTATAGGCTTTTTATATTCGATTTCAATTATATTCAATTTTTTTCTGTCGAAAGAATTGAAAATGCCCAAGTAACATCAATGCTCTTATTCCGATCTTCAAGATCGCTTTAAAACTATACAATAAAATTTCGAATAAAATCAAGTGATCTTCAAGACATCCCTGAGACCATCATAAAGCAGCTTCTAGCTAAAAAGGGCCCATCCTAAAAAGGTCTTCAAGACTAAATTTCAAAACTGTATTAAAATCATTAAGTTTTAATTATATATTCTTAAAGGGTTCTTCAAGGCAACTTCAAATACATAAATTAAAACTTATTATCTGACATTTTGCTCTCAAAATGAATTCTACGCGGACTAAATTAACTTAAAAATAATTAATGAATCCTGAAAGAGTTTTATTTTGTTAACTAGCACTTGACAACTTTTGAGTTTGTATGATGGCCGGCAGAGTGGTAATATTTTAAACCGTATACGTATGCTAAGCATATCATAAAATAACATTCGAAAGCAACCTATTATGGTGAAAAATTCACCAACGAATGGCACTTTTCTGATAAAAAGTAATAAAATACTTCCACATAACTCGAGCGCCACTCATTTAATGTATTTTTCCCATATTTGAAAAATACTGAAAAAATATCATCAAATTTTATTTTGCATCTAAGGATCTAAATGCATTTTTTAATCAAATGGCATACTTCGACATACCGTTCTTCAGTTTTTTAAGAAGATAAAAGACGCAATTATTTGAATAATAATATTATTTTCGTTTACTATTGAAAAAGTCCAAAATGGCGGAGTCTTTATTGCAGTTAAACATGGCGTGATCTTGATTAAAACTAATTGTTCATTTATTAAATGTTTCAAATCTCACAAGATTTAAAACAGCGTTTTATTTACCACTATAAATCCAATCACTCGCACAGGAGTCTGTTTACGTTTCCTTTCAAAACCAATATGCTTTAATATGTCCAAATTGTGACCTTATTGATTTAAAGTGGTCTTGCGCTCAAATGGAATCCTAACCTAAAAAAAAATTTTTCGCGCATCTTGCTCAAGAATACTCTTTGGAAATCGTTTATTAATGAGTTGTATTATTGTTTAACAATGCCTTGGCTCATGTTTGAAAGGATTGCCAATTCTCTAAGCTCTTCCGCAGAAAAGCAGATTTTTTATGAGTTCATTGTCGTTTTGAAATTCATTTTGAATTTGATCATCGTTTTCGTAGATTTCTTCCTGTAATTCCCAGGCATTGCTTTCATAATCAAACGGATTGAAAGATGAAGTGAAAGGACACTCTTTATAAGTAACGCTGGTTTCAATTGCACTATGGTTTTCGTGCACTGGTTGAAAAGAGCTTCTCTCAGTTATATCCCCTCCACTTTCATCTGAATGTGGAGGGGATATTTAATTCGTTTTAATGAAGTCGTCCAAAGACCAAAAGGTATTTCTTTTAACCAAATTGACTAAATTAAAACCTTTAAACTTAATAATACTCTTAATGTACTCATTAAAAGGTGAAAATTATGTTTTTGGATTTAATGTGGTATTATATTGAATGTATTGTCTTAGGATAAAATAGTGTTTCTAATGGGTTTTAAAGAATACAACAAGGGTTCTCCATAAAACTGCATCAAAACTATTTTTCCCAGAGCGGATTGTTTTAAAACCAACTTGCTATTTAATTCTTAATAATAGCAAATTAGTTTTAAAATATCCAATGTTAAGAGTAACATAAAACCAGTCTAAGATCAATAGGACATTAAGAGCAAATAGCCTTTTTATTTTGATTTGAAGAGTGCATTAAATTCTTTGTTAAAGAAAAAGTGGTCTTTAAGAAGTTTTAGTTTATCTCAAGGTTACTTTAAATCCTATGTCGATTTATTGAACATATTAAAGCATTTTTAAAACCTAAATAAATAGAAACTGTCTTCAAATTGTTACTTGGGTGTAGTCCCATATATTTTATTCTCCTACTTTGATATTTCTTATTTAATATTTCCATATTTACGAAATGAATCTACTATATTATATTTTATTGTGTACCTCTGGGAGTCCCATAATCACACAATTGCTTAAAAGACTGGGAGTATGAGTTGATGAAAAGTGGGATAGAAGTTCGTTTGGATAAGCTTCGAATCACTGATCTTGATACAATATGTGTCATTGAGAAACAGATATACCTATGTAAATATTCTGTAATAAAGACCGTGCAGTACATCGAATTAATATGGCGAGTCATTACCAAATTAAATGAAAATAAACAACAATTTACTTCAATCTTATACAATGATGTTAATATCAGGAATAGGTACATAATTTTAACATTTCATAAAGTGAACAAGGAAAATTCTCTAATAATTTAAAAAATTATCAAACAACTTTCCAAGGGAGCTAGTTATACGTATTCCGCAACGCAAAATCTGCATTCAGAATCGAACGGTGAATTATAGAAATTGTCAAGTCACCCCGACTCAAAATCTGCATACAGCTGTTTCGATCTTATTAGATCTCATCAATGCAGCTTATTTGACTCGAAGTGAATTAACAAATTACAAATTGTTCCCCAATATGAATCGTGGTCAGTAACACTGTCTGGATAACAACCCAGAGCGCCCTCCCACCGAAGATATTGGGAACCAATAATTCACAGCTTAGATCGAAAATGCAGAAGTTTGTCGCGCAAACACGTACCTCCTGACATGAAGATATCTACTCTACAACAGTAGTGTATATGATTCCAAGGCACACTGACATAGTGATTTAAAACCTTTGGATATACTCACGAGAGCGCGCTCCGAAGATGCTAGCAGCGTAATACGCAAAATACAACAATCAAATCATGAAAAGCATACTTGTTGACCATGGTCAATTTCATACATTACATAAAATGAACAAGGAAAATTCTTTAATAATTTAAAAAATTATCAAACGACTTTCCCAGGAAGCTGGTTATACGTATTCCGCAACGAAAAATCTGCAGATTTTGAATATGAATTTGAAAAGAAAGATATTCTGACGTACATTAATTTAAATAAACCAAACTAAAAACTTCCCTAGATATTAACATCTTTCAATAAATTGATTTCCACAACATCAACATTTCGTATTATAAAAAATTTAATAATGAATAAAAATAGTAGCATAAAATATTGTTGAAGATCTAAACCATAAGTCCAAAAGAATACAATCAACTAGT
>JARQZK010003619.1:317500-372500 GCA_030704885.1 Cynegetis impunctata
GACCATTTATTGTAGATTGAGTAACGTCAAATGTACTTTTTGATAATTGAATGTCGCTGTCGCAAATTTTATTTACCCTGTATCTTCGTAACAAAGGGATTTTTCAGTAATCATCATTGGACAAAATATTCTTGGAATATGCCAAGGAATAACCTTTGCAATTTTTGCCTACACCTTATATATATATATATATATATATATATATATATATATATATATATATATATATATATATATATATCATAAAAATGAAGGACACTACTGCGTAGCACTAGGAATCATAAAACCCCTAGGCGCATGTGCATGTCGTCAATATTTTTTGAATGTACCTATTATATAAATTAAATAACAATGAAAGTCGATTTTACGAATGAAATGAAGGAAAATTGCAATAAATGTATTAATAAGTCGATATTACGAATTAAATCCGTGAAAATTCAGCCAAAAAATTCATTGTTTGACTGTCGAATTTGAATATCCTATCCCGGCTCATTTTGCTGCAAATTATGAATCAAATTGATAAGATATCTCTATGGATGGGAAGCAAACACAGACGCAGAATCAAGCTTAAGCTATCAGCGTCGCTTGGTTACCTTGGCGCATGCGCACGTCGTAATGGCTATCTAAAAAACGCTATAATTTTTTATTCTTCGTTGGTAAAAATTGGGAATTCAAATTCCCTAATGAAATCATATGTGTTTTATCGATATCCGTTGGAATTTTTAAAATCGGGCCAGTTACCAACTTTTTGTCGTGAGACTATAACCCCTTTAGCTTCGCCTCGGGGTAAAAATGTGAAATAATCTGACATGGGTTTAAAAATTGGAAATTCCCTTCAGTATTTTATGATTGGTGTTTGTTAACGGTTTTAACTATCTACCTGATATTAGTCATTTTCATGAGTTGGTACAAGATTGAATGTAGATATATTTGTAATGACCACTGTTTTTTGTTTATATTTTGCTGGTTCATTGCCAAGCAGATTTGTAACCTCACATTGGTGAGTAAACTGTTTCCTTTTAAATTAACATATTATATTAATGAGAATACCTTACAGATGCCCTATATATATATATATATATATATATATATATATATATATATATATATATATATATATATATATATATATATATATATATATATATATATATATATATATATATATATATATATATATATATATATATATATATATATATATATATATATATATATATATATATATATATATATATATAATTTCTTTCAATCTTTCAAAACATACAATCTTATCTGAATCATTGGTTGTTATTCTCTCATGCTAAGTCACGTAGTTGATGGTAACTATGTCTCTTCCATGAATAATGAACATTCGTTCAAAATTCTCTATATCGATCTTGAATGAAATTTGGTAATCTCCTTTTTCTGTATAGGTTTTTCTCTTCAGTAAAAATTTTTGTGTTTTCAAAATCACAAGCTTGCAGTTGTCCTATTCCATGTTTCGCAAGAGCTGTATATTTTTTATTTTTTCTGTATAATGTATTTATGCTTTTTCACTCTTATGTGAATATCTTTCGGAGTTGCCAAAATATATCATGAATTATTACATTCTTTACAATGTATTTTATAAAAAGTGTAAATTTTTTTTTCTATGTGGTCTCAATTAAGTGAAAATAGAATTTACAAGTTATCTAATCCAATATAACTACTAACTACTCTCATTGTTACTCTGCTTGGTTTCGCAAGCTAATTAAGTATTTGTTATTAACTATAACTGCTGTGTTCGTAAGTGTTTTTACAGTTAGTCGGCACAAGAAATTTATAATTCAAATATCTTCTAGACCATGTGTTTTTAGAAATCATTTTTAGCGACTATCATTAGTGGTAAATTATAAGAAACTTTTGAATCAACTATGAAAATCCTTAGAATAATGAAAACAACAGAATCAGAATAATGAATTAAGGGTAACCTGCATTAAGATTCTGGAGGAATATAAGATTTATAAGGAAGTTGCTAAGATATGATCTGTTTTTCGCGAACAAAAGCCCAAGCTATTTTCGAAGTCATTCCGCGCGGTTCACTCCATTGTGGTCCGATCCTTACTCGGAGACAGAGATAGTCTTGGGACTTTTATGCACAATTACATGAAATTGTCTCTTTGAGTCTGGGGACAAAGGCCGGTATGCGAAAGGTTATATGTAGAATAAAAGAAGGGGATAATGACGGCGAGGTGCTCGCAGATACAGCTCCTGGAATTTAATTAAATGAGAGGAATAAGGAGCGAGCTGACGAAGAGGAAAGAAGGAAGACAGAGGATGGCAATCTGTGACGTTCCTTGTTCCTAATTTACTATACTGCCAGAGGAATTCACTAGGCAGTAGAACAGTTCAAAATTGTGGGCGGAAATGAGTGACAGAACGCAAAGAAGTCGTTTCTATATTTAAATGTAAACAAATTTGAAGTATTTTCCCCGAAAATAATATACTATTGCAGTGTGCTGAAAGTCAACAGTCAGGTGGGGGAGAATTTTTTTATCAGTTTCAGATCTTTTATAAGATATGTCAATATGTACCGGCAAAAATATATATATATATATATATATATATATATATATATATATATATATATATATATATATATATATATATTTATTTTGAATTGTTGTTGCCTGTGATCTATTTTTAATCTTATGATAATTATTAGCAATAACAGGATGGTTGAATCTTAAAAAACTCAATTTTATCAAAAAGTTGACGCCTCACCACGACATTCGAAATTGAAATTTCTTTGACATTTATTGATTTGAAAAAATTAAAATTGAATAAACAGGGCTGCTTTGTATATGCTATTCAGTCTAATATTAATATTCAAAATTGTAATTATTAGATGGTAAGGGAAACCAAAGAAACCTTTACCTACGTAATGTTTGAAAATAATAATAATAGGGTACTATTTATCTAACAACAAAGAAATTAGTTATGGGAAAACATTAAAGAAGTGGAGTAGAATTATCGGTATAGTACGCTTATATGGAAGCAGCCGTTGACACGTGTTTCGGACTCTTTGGTCCTCATCAGAACGGCGTAGCTAAGTATTGGATTGAAAATTTGGAGATGAAAATAGTTTAATAAATAAAATCCTCTGTTATGGAAGAAAATCACTTATTTGTGGTTTATTGTTTGAACTCTCCGGTATGGGAGATTTAGTCAAACTTTGCCACGAAGGCGATTAATTCTATACCGATAATTTTTGCTTTACTTGTTTAATATTTTCCCAAAACTAATTTTCTTTTTTAATATTAATTTACTCTTTCTGAGATCTCTCGGATGGAATTAATCGCCTTCGTGGCAAAGTTTGACCAAATCTCCCATACCGGAGAGTTCAAACAATAAACCACAAATAAGTGATTTTCTTCCATAACAGAGGATTTTATTTATTAAACTATTTTCATCTCCAAATTTTCAATCCAATACTTAGCTACGCCGTTCTGATGAGGACCAAAGAGTCCGAAACACGTGTCAACGGCTGCTTCCATATAAGCGTACTATACCGATAATTCTACTCCACTTCTTTAATGTTTTCCCATAACTAATTTCTTTGTTGTTAGATAAATAGTACCCTATTATTATTATTTTCAAACATTACGTAGGTTTCTTTGGTTTCTTTGGTTTCCCTTACCATCTAATAATTACAATTTTGAATATTAATATTAGACTGAATAGCATATACAAAGCAGCCCTGTTTATTCAATTTTAATTTTTTCAAATCAATAAATGTCAAAGAAATTTCAATTTCGAATGTCGTGGTGAGGCGTCAACTTTTTGATAAAATTGAGTTTTTTAAGATTCAACCAGCCTGTTATTGCTAATAATTATCAAAAAGATTATATATATATTATATACTATATATATATATATATATATATATATATATATATATATATATATATATATATATATATATATATATATATCTTTATATATAAAAATGAATCCTTATTTCTCTTGGTCTCTTTTTTGTTGTGTTTCTTATTGTCAGAAGGTTCTTATGAAAGATAAAATTAAGAAAATTGCGCGCGAAATTAGAAAATTTGAGAATACTTAATCTATGTCATTTTTATGTTGTCATGACTTAGAATAGAAAAATTCATATTACTCTCAATTGTTTACCCTTCTACGATCAACTCCTATTTTTGCATCTTTTCATTTTTTAAAATTTTATCCACAGATCCACAATAGGGTTGCAAGATGGCAATCGAAAATAACAATAGTCGGTTTGAGAATAGGTCGTAATATATTTTTCATACTCCCAATGATTAACATTTTTGCCGGGTCAGATAGATTGATAGATAGATAGATAGATAGATAGATAGAAAGATAGATAACTAGATAGATAGATAGATAGATAGATAGATAGATAGATAGATAGATAGGTAGATATACATCGGCAGATAGATGAATAGATAGAAAGATAGATAAAAATAATTTATATGGCAGAACGTTTGCCCGGTCAGATAAATTGATAGATAGATATGCAGATAAATAGATAATTATAGCTGGGTATACCCAGCTATAATTAATATCTTTTAAAAAAAAACTATGGGCAGATACTTAATTGTATATATATATATATATATATATATATATATATATATATATACATATATATATATATATATATATATATATATATATATATATATATATATATATATAAATTATGGCTAATTCGTGTGAACTTTTGGGTTATTCTTTTAAACATTCGAAAAATTTCATTCAATATTTCAATTTCCATAATAGTTTCCAATATTAAAATTAATATTGCACCTATAAGCGATTCTAATCTTAAGAGGATTAGAATTATTTGAAAATATTATTGTATTAATCAAGTATGATTTTTCTAAGAAATAAATTGGATTATAAAGCCCATTGCGCAGCCGCAATTTGAGACATACTCACACCCTTGCTTCAACGCGTTGCCATCTGTCAAGTTTCCATAAAATGTTTCTCGTTTAATGCTGTTTATGTCTATAACTCCATTCCATTAGATGTTAAAGTAGATGGCTTGGCTATATTTGAAGCATTCCTCTTTAGCAACCAGAATTGTGTTCCTTTTTTTAAATATTTTGTTCAGTGATTTATTTTTGCTTATTGATTCATTGTGTATGTTTCAATTATTATTCATTTCTATAGAGTTTAAGTGGCGTAGATTTCGTCTTCTCTTGACAACAAACACAATTTATTATTATTATTATTATTTATGATTATTCATCACCTGAAAGTTTATCTATGGGATAAGTGATATCGGGAAATTAAATATATTCTAGAGACCAATAAGTAGAAACACTGAATAAACTATATCATTCGCCCCTATTTAGTGGTGTCGATATCTACCTATTATAAGTGATTTGCTCCGTTTCTGGTAATTATTTATCAATAAAAAAAAATTACAATAATGAAGCCATTACGAAGTGAAATAAACTTAGAAACTGATTAAAAATTTCATCATAAACTGTTTTCTTTACCTATAATATATCAATATATTAAATTATGATTTACTGCTTGTATTCATGTTTCTCTCGAATGTGTTGTTCTGTGTTCATGGATTTTATATTTTATATAGTAGGTATTTTATCTGTGCATCGGTTTTCGCATTTGAATTGACTGTATTGTTTTCTTATTCAGAATTATTGTTGCTTATTTTTAATTGGTATACATATTATATAATTGGTATAAATATTTTTGTATCAATCTTCAATCAATATAATATATTTGTTTAGGATATTACATACTTGAAAAATAAACAATATGTTTGTTATAATTTTTTCATGATGTCTTCACAACTAGACAGGCTCTTCAATTCAAAAGTTTAAACTTTTATTTTATTTTTCAGAAACAGGGTAATTTGTTATGGGAGATCTTCTGGATTCATATTGATATAGAATTAAAGTTTTAATTAAAATTAGGGATAATGAAGATCATAAACTACCAGAGACGAAACCTGGCGTTGCCCAGGTCGAAATACATCTTACGCTCAATAGTAATAGAGTCAGTTTAGCACTTCGCTTGTTAATGATCTGTTGATTAGCTGAGACTTGACTGACAAAGATGCAATCAATCAATCAAAATACGTTTATTAATCTTTCTGGGGAGGGGGTACATTTTTGTTTTCTAGCTAAATCATTTAATTTTGGGAAGTTATAAGGTTTTGCAACCTTCTTCAACCCTTACTTTACTTTATCAATTTTCCTGCATTTACACTTATAATAAAAAACCTAATTCTCCTATATTTGGGGGGAATGCGACTGCGGCCGACTTTTTTGCTAATTACGTGCCATTCGGTCCAAGGTCCATTTATTTCAACTGACATTAGATGGTAAGGGAAACCACAGAAAATCTTTACCCTCGCAATGTAGGTACTGAATAATCTTAATGTGTATATATATATTCATAAATTTATAAAAATAGTTCGAAAAAGAATACAATTACTGACGTTTCACTAGCGCTAATCGAACCGCACTTGTTTTTTCGGAGAAGGATTTTGATATTCGCGCACTGTCGTACCTACGCACGGTTTGCCTCACTTTGCCGGCAACATCGCGGGTAATACGTCACAGGCTACGTCACCAGTATACTAGAGGCTGACCGTTACGCGTTACGTTACGAGTTTCCGTAGTTTTCTTTTGTTGTACCGACTGTTGATTATTGTGGTTTAAATTGAAGTTTTTGGAGTTTTCGTGTTGTTTTTATTTATAAACTTTATTAGTGTATCTATAGACTATTTTGAATTTAATTCAACTAAGTACTATATTTCTTTAATCGCGGAGATTCAGGTAATAATAAAAAAATTTTACTCTATAATTTGAAATGCTTTTTTGATATTCTATTGTAGAAATGACTGAAACAATTTGTAGTGTGGCTACTTGTAAAAGTAACAGTGAAAGGGCAAAGGGGAATTAATAAGATTTTTTACTTTCCCCAGAAAAAAAAAGTTTTTAAAACAATGGGTTCGTCTTTGTCGAAGAAAAGGCTCCTTTGATCCAAAAAATAAACGTGTCTGCATTAAAAATTTTGCGCTGGATCAATACGAAGACATGATTGAAGCTCAGATAACAAATAAATTGCCAAAAAGACTCAAAGAAAGTTGTCAATCAAATCTTGCCCGAAAAAAATAAGTGTTTTATGGTATATATTTCAGCTATTCCATCACTTAATCTTCCATTGGCTCCTGAACTGAATATTAGTGAAAGGAGTAAGAGAATGAAGTTAAAAGAGGAAAAACGAACCTTCATTCTTATGCAATGTCATCATGGGTACAAAGCCTTTCGTTTGGTGGCTTAACTGAGCCCTCATCTTCTTGGCAAAGTGATGTTGAACGTTTGGATAAGTGGTTCGTTAAAGTACATAAAGATCAATTTAAAATTAAAACAAAAATTGTAAAACGTACAACTAATTTTATAACTAAAAAAGAACCACTTATTGCCAAAAAATTAATTTATTCATTTGTTCGACAGAGAGTATTCATCAGGATAAAATACCTTAATTCAAAGAAATCTGAAGAACATTCATTAAATAAAAGAAAACGTGACACCGATGAAGCTAGAAGATTTTATAAAAAAATGAGCAAAACTGTAACATAATCTATTATTCTATTATATAAAATACTAAATAAATAATTGGTTTGCCAAATTCGACTTCCCAAAATGCAGGCGGCTGAAGGCCGAATTTTGGCAAACTTATGAAGCCGAGATAAGGAGATCGGCCCCGAACCGCGGGGCCCGAAGGGCCCTGTCGATCGCCCACGTCCTTTCCGTAGTGCTTAGGCTACGTCTCGCCTCGATCCGGGACGCCGATTTTCGATATCAAACGTTTAAAGTTTGACGTTTCTCCGAAATTCGCTAAAACGGCAGCATTCCCGACACTTAAGAACTATTTTCGCGTGCCATGGACTCGAATTCACGTGATCGCCTTTGGAGCCGATAGTTAGACGGGTTGAATTCTATCGAGAAGCTTCGGCACGGCGAGGCCCAATGAGGTCGTAGCATCTACCCGATTCCGCACGAACTCGAGATTGACAGCGAGTAGATTGTGTGCCCGTTCGACAGAGGCAGGGACGGGATTAGCACTCCTCGGCTTTCGAGAAACTATATTTTTATCGATCTATATTTTTCACTGATCTATTTAATGAGCGATGGAGCCTCTCACTAGTATATAATACTAAATAAATAATTGCTTCGCCAAATTCGACTTCCCAAAATGCAGGCGGCCGAAGGCCGCATTTTGGCAAACTTATGAAGCCGAGATAAGGAGATCGGCCCCGAATCGCGGGGCCCGAAGGGCCCCGTCGATTGCCCGCCTCCTTTCCGTAGTGCTTAGGCTACGTCTCGCCTCGATCCGAGACGCCGATTTTCGATATCGAACGTTTAAAGTTTGACGTTTCTCCGAAATTCGCGAAAACGGCTGCATTCCGGACGCTGAAGAACTATTTTCGCTTCACATAGTCTCGAATTCACGTGACCGGCTTTCGAACGAGTAATTGGAGGGCTTTCATTCGTTTCGAAAGTTACCGGGCGCGCGAGGCCCAATCGCGTCGTAGTAACGCATACGGAATCAGCTGACTCCCTACGACGGCAAGGTATGTGACAGCTATGCGGCGGACAGTGGCGTGACACCCATCGGGGTTCGGTGATTTATATTTTCTCGAATCGGGCCGCTCACTAGTTATTGTTCTATATAAATAATATACATATACAATTCAAGTATTACTTAGGTAAGTTAATTAATTTTAAACTATTTTTTCTTTGTTGTGTTTGTATTTTGATATAAATACCTATATTTTGTCGTAATACTTTGTCTTATTTAAGACCCAAAATAACTATAATATAGGTACAAATAAACATTCATCGTGTAATTCATATAATACCGCCTTCGTTTAAGTTTTAATATTTTAATGGAAAATATACTTCTAGTTATCATTCATTGTCCTTTGTCTCGATTTTAATAAACTTGCCCTGTAATTATTAAAAACATTATTTTCATTACACTTGAGATGCTGGGAATTTGCCAACAGCATACTTGTGACGTCACGACTGGCCGTGCCATGATTGGTTAAAAGTTACGAGGCAACCGTATAATTCTACAAACCGTGGGCAGTACGTGCACTTTCTACACTACTCGCATTTTCCACGTTAAACGTACTTTCGGCACTACGCACACTTTCTCGGTCAGCGGATTCGGAGCGGTTTATCCTCTAGGTGGTCGAGGACTTAGTCAGGAGGGACCTGAAGCACTTGGAAGATTCTGGAAGGAGGGAAAGGAAACCTTTTTTTCGGCCTTCTGCAGAGGACTCTTCGTCGACGGTGCCACGCGGCGTCATGAGCGTCGCTCGGGCTTCAATTTTTGGACCGTATAATGTACGATGGGCGTATCGAGCTTGAGATTTTGGAGGTGTTCGAAAATGGGGGGAATTTCTACGTGTTCGTGTACTAAGTGTGACGGATAACGTCTGTCTAGACGGAAAATACTACTGCAGATTGCTCTTACGCAGATCTCCAACTGTCGGGCGTATCTGTGAGTTAAAGTCGAATAGAGTAGCGATCTATATGCTACTACTGGTCTTATAAACATTTTGTACGTGTGTAGCAGAGTTTGAGGATTACATCCTCGAATTCTGCCCCTTAGAGCATATAGAATGTTAGATCTGTTTCGGACTTTTTTAAGTGTGTTTTGAAAATCGGACTTTTTTATTGTGTTGATTGAATGTGACTCCTCAAAATGTGAATGTGTGATTGAATGTGTTGATTGAATTGTGTTTTACTTGGGTTAGGTGTTATTTTCCATTTGCTCGCCCACTTTCTGATCCGCTCAAGGTGGCCCTGGCGTGGTTGCATAGTGTCGACGTCCTCGCCGTGGTCCATGTAATCTGTGTGTCCTCAAAGAAGCAAAGAAGTTAGCCTTATATACCTTCAACGATCTGAACTTCAAGTTTTACAACATTCTAGAATATACAGTTACATTTAAATACAATCTGGAAAAATCTGGATTATTCCAGAGAAGTCCTCATCCTTGTCACACATATATACCTATACACTTAATGTCATGCAACACAACCTCGAGTTTAAATAAAGTAATACAATATGTTGGAAAAGGAAATAAATTTTTTTGAAGAAATTTTTGCCACCCTAGATCTCTACATCAAAATGACGGCAATTAAGAAAAAACTTTAAACTCACAAATGTTAATATCTGAACATCAACTCAACCCACTTATCAATTTTATGTTCTCAAACTCAATCTGAAGAAGTTGTGAAGGTGCCCGAATCCTTGAAAAACACGAAAATACAAGAAATTTCTGCAAACAAAATTTCATTCTTTTAACCCAGTTTGGGGTTAAACATCCTAAAAAAAAACCCCTAGAAGTCCAAAAATTTTGTTCACAATTACTTTACCGGTAGGATGTTTACATATATGTTGATAATAGGATATAAGAAACATTGAAAATGATGCTATTTGTAAAATAATTAGAAAAGTTGATACATTTTTGAAGTTATAATTAAATTTCTGAACGAAATGGCAAATCGGTGTAACTCATTTTTTAATTTTTTTTATTTTCAAATTGAATTTCGTTACGTTAAATTGATTTGATTTAGTATTACTTTATATCAAGTGAAAGTAAAAAAGAATAAATTTCACTCAAATGGCTTATATCTGTTTTTTATTGATGGAGTTATTGTCTTGATAAATAAAGGCCATTTCTAAGAAAGATATTTTTGAAAGATGTGATTCTCTTGCAAGAACAGTTGTTGAAAGGTAGTTCATCTGGTGGTCACAATCATTGACATGTTTAGCTAAAGCACATCTCTCAGGGTGTAATCTACTATCACTCTTATGAGAAGTGATTCTGTCTTAATAGTTTTTTTGTTTGGCCAATATAATTCCAATCGCAATCATGACAAGGGATATTATAAACAACATTTGTGAGTGATAAAATAGGAATTTTGTCTTTTACTTTCGAATATATTTGTCTCATTGAAATAACTGTTCTATTTGCAATTTTGATGTTTTCAAAAGATTGAAAAATTCTGGTCAGTTTAGGTGTTATTTCTTTTATATAAGGTAATGAGGCATACAAAATTGAAACTTGATTCATATCTGTAACATGTTCATTATGAGAATTGTTATTTTGTCCTATAATGTTATTTTCTGTTAAGGACGTGCTAAATAAAATTTTCTTGACTAAAGATGGTGGGTAGGAATTTTGTATGAGAAGTTCTTGAAGTTTATTCAAATTTTTGTTATGAAAAGATATATCAGAAATTTTGAGTAGGTACTCAGTTTTTCAAAACTTATACAATCGGTTGATAACATAATATTGATTGATTGGTATAGAAAAGCATGCAGTTCAGGAAGGTATTTGAATTTCTTTTCTTACCACAAATTTTCAATGAAAGTGAATTTGTTAAAACAAATGAAAAACAGAGTACTCAAAATTTCTGATATATCTTTTCATAACAAAAATTTGAATAAACTTCAAGAGCTTCTCATACAAAATTCCTACCCACCATCTTTAGTCAAGAAAATTTTATTTAGCACGTCCTTAACAGAAAATAACATTATAGGACAAAATAACAATTCTCATAATGAACTTGTTACAGATATGAATCATGTTTCAATTTTGTATGTCTCATTACCTTCTATAAAAAAAATAACACCTAAACTGACCAGAATTTTTCAATCTTTTGAAAACATCAAAATTGCAAATAGAACAGTTATTTGAATGAGACAAATATATTCGAAAGTAAAAGACAAAATTCCTATTTTATCACTCACAAATGTTGTTTATAATATCCCTTCTCATGATTTCGATTGGAATTATATTGGCCAAACAAAAAGACTATTAAAAGACAGAATTACTTCTCATAAGAGTGATAGTAGATTACACCCTGAGAGATGTGCTTTAGCTAAACATGTCAATGATTGTGACCACCAGATGAACTACCTTTCAACAACTGTTCTTGCAAGAGAATCACATCTTTCAGAAAGATCTTTCTTAGAAATGGCCTTTATTTATCCAGACAATAACTCCATCAATAAAAAAACAGATATAAGCCATTTGAGGGAAATTTATTCTTTTTTACTTTCACTTGATATAAAATAACACTAAATCAAATTAATTTAACGTAACGAAATAATGTCAAACTTCAATTTGAAAATAAAAAAAATAAAATCCGGACATCCTACTGCGTAGCACTAGGAATGATAAAACCCCTCGGCGCATGTGCATGTCGTCAATATTTTTTGAATGTATCATATAAATTAAAAAACTACACATTAAATGCTATCATTTTATTTCATTATTGTAAAAATCGGTTTAGATTTAAGATTTATACATAGCATCACATGTCTATGGACGAAAAAAATCTAAAAAACGCTATAATTTTTTTATTCTTCGTGGGGAAAAATTTTTGTAAACACTTTTCTCATGAAATCATATGTGTTTTATCGATATCCGTTGGAATTTTTAAAATCGGACCAGCTACTAAATTTTTGTCGTGAGACTATGACCTCTTAGCTTCGCCTCGGGGTGAAAATGAGTGACACCGATTTGTCATTTTGTTCAGAAATTTAATTATAACTTCAAAAATGTATCTAACTTTTCTAATTATTCAACAAATTGCATCATTTTCAATGTTTCTTATATCCTATTATCAACATATATGTAAACATCCTCACGATAGATTGTCCCTGATGATGGAATAAAAGATTCCGAAAGCTTGGAAAAACTTCAGAGTTTCCTTTTACATTGCTGCAGTCCCTACAAATTTTAAAATTTTCTCCCGCACTTCCTTATTGACATTCTATTATTACTGTGGAAAATAGATGCAACGATCAGTAGTAGCTATAAAAGAAGTTACAGAATGAGAGTTGAAGATGGCGTAGCCAGAGTAAAATTTCCTTAGAATCTTTGGCAAATGCTGCATGTTCGTAAGTAATAAAATGAGTAAAAAAATCGAAAAAACACGTTGCTAAGTAATATTTATACAAGAAACATGAGTGCTGGTGGTATCAAAAATCCGAGTCGAAGACGAGAATTTTCGCACCTGCACAAATGCTTTTTGTTGAAAAATATTACTTTGAATTGTGTTTTTCCGATTTTTTTCACAGGAAAACTTAGATGCCCGAATGGTACCTATTTTACAAGACTATTTCATCTATAAGAAAATAAGTAAAAAATAATAGAACTTATAATTCTGAAATGTGATTGAATTAACACAAATGGGCCGGAATTCATTCAGATAATGCTCTGATAATTGTTTGAATTGTTATAAATATATAAGCTTCACTTATATTAATAACTTTCTCAGAATTGATCCAGAAGGGTTCATGAACCATTGAAGAAAAGTGAGAATTTATGTTTGTCGCTAATTAAAAATTGATGATTGATGTTTAGTAGAATATACATTGGTTGCTTGAAATATAAATTATATTTTGAAACGCTTATCAAAAATGAATTTCGAATTCTTGAAGAAATGGTTAGTATTTTTCTCTCCTGGATCTTCCTCTATTTTGTAAGATGTTATTAGGAAGTATTTTTCTGATAGCCAATTTTGACCAACGCAAAATTTATTGAGGTAAAATACAAGTAGGTAGATACCCAAATTATTGAATTGTCATTCAAATTATAATTACTTGTGAAGTTTACAATACATACAATAATTATTGATAGTTATACAGAGCCCTTAAATAAAATAAATAATTTTTTAAAACTAATGATATGGAAGGACGGATAAGACATGGTGGGCATGACGGGGTATCAGGCCTCTGACGTATTTCAAATTAACCTATTACTTTCGTATTCGCGCCTATTCATAAGCCGGCATGACAGGTATCATTCGTGTAAGTCACAACTTCTAATTTATGCTATCGTCAAAAACGCGATTTAGTCTGTTAGCACTAAAATTTCTTGAAATACTTTCGGCAGTGTGTGAACATTAGGTTTCGTGAGTTGCAAGTGACATTTAAGTTAATCTTATCAACAGTCAATTGAAGTAACAGGTAATAACTTGTACATTGATGAATTATTCATAGTTATTTTTATAATTGATTTTGAATTTCGAAACGGATAAACGGGCAAGCTGGGGTATTGAGTACCCCATCTTGCCCGTCATAATATTGATCACTTTTATTTTCTTTTCTATTGTTTAAGGATGGTTTTCAATTACAAACGAAAATCAGAACGAGGAAAATGGTCGGAGGATTCAATGAAAAGGGCTATTGAAGCTGTTCTCAAGGGACAAATGGGATATATGTTGGCTACAAAGACCTTTTCCGTCCCACAAACTACATTGGAGCGAAAAGTAAAGAAGGTTCGTGAAAACAATAATGAAATACATAATAGAATTGTACCTTTGGGTCCTAAACTTCCTGTATTTTCCCAAAAGGAAGAGGATGAGCTAGTGAGTTATTTGTTAGTTATGAAAAGAAGGTTTTTTGGTCTTACAACTAGAGATTTAAAAAAAATGGTTTATCAACTTGCTGTGCAAAATAATAAGTCTAGTCCATTCAATTCTGAGAAAGGCGAAGCTGGGAAGGCCTGGCTCAAAAATTTTTTGGCAAGACACCCGGAGTTATCCATTAGAATGCCAGAAAATATTTCAGCTGCAAGAGCTGCCGGGTTTAACAGGGTAGCAGTTACAAATTTTTTTAATTTGTTAGCTACTGTATATGACGAGCATAAACTTACTCCAGATCGAATATATAATTGCGACGAGACAGGTGTGTCAGTTGTACCAAAAACCAGATCCAAAATTTTAGCAAGAAAGGGCCAAAAACAAGTAGGTGCAATAGTGTCGGCTGAAAGAGGAACAACTATCACTGTTGAAATTTGCTTCAGTGCCACCGGTCACTATATGCCACCTATGATGGTTTTTCCAAGGAAAAGGATGAACCTTGAATTGATGCTAAATGCTGCACCAAGAACTTGGGGTGTATGTACTGACTCTGGATGGATGACAGCCGAGCGTTTTCTGGAATGGTTTAAGCGATTTGTTGCATTTAGTGGTGCTTCAGTAGAGCGACCAGTTTTATTACTGCTAGATGAGCACTGCACTCACACTCAGAATATTAATCTAATTAATGAAGCTAGAGCAAACGAAGTTCTAATTTTGTGTTTCCCACCGCACACTACTCATCGGCTTCAACCAGCTGATGTAGTTTTTATGAGGCCATTGAGCACTTACTACGACCAAGCTGTATCAACATGGCTCCGAACGAATCCGGGAATGGTGGTTACCGTCCGACAAATGGCAAAATTATTTGGTAAAGCTTTTATTCAAGTAGCAACGATGACAACAGCAATTAATGGTTTCAAAATTACTGGCATTTGGCCAGACGATCCGAGCGTTTTTACTGTGACTTTGTTGCCTTTCTGACTACTCAGATTCCTTTAAATGAAAATCTTCCTCCCACTACGAGTGAAGACTACGAAAAAGCGAGGGCATCGACAACTGCGGTCGATACATCGGTTGTTTCCATTGCAAAAACCGTGGACACATCAACAACTGCAGATGCTGGGACACTTTCTAATACGACAGCAGTGACAACTATGGTTATCTCTACATCTTCTACTACTTCTACATCTATGACAGTTCCAGTGACTGAACTGGTTACAGATCTATATCCCTTCTCCAGGATGTTCAAACTGGTGACTCAGTCCAAGATCAAAGCAGCTTCACTGTGGTTAGTTCAAAGCAATTAATTCCTCTTCCAGTAACCAAAAAAACGGCGAGGGTATCGAAAAGGCGAGGTAAAACTGCTATCATCATCTCTTCGCCCTATAAACGGGAGTTAGAAGAAACTATTAAAAGGAAAATTGACGCTGAAAAATTGAAAAAACAAAATAAGGCACCAAGACAGATAAAAACAGATGAAAAAGAACTCTAAGGGGCTAAATCCTCACAAAAATTAAAATCGACAAAACGTGCTAGACAATCATCGTCTGAAAAAAGTGAGGATGAAAACCAAAACACTCCATGTCTGTATTGCACAGGACTATATTTGGAGTCTAATGAAGGTTGGATTGCTTGCTCTTCTTGTCATAAATTGGCTCATTGTGGCTGCGCAGGTGTTGACGATGAAGATGCTGAAGCGACCCATATTTGCGACTTCTGTATTCCTTAATAATAGAAAGAAAAACTATACCCCATCTTACCCCATAAGACCACCCCATCTTACCCGACCTATCGGGAAACACGGGGTGATATCTCATATTTATGAAATTTCTATTTTATTTCTAATACCATTACAGGAAGTTCCTAATTTCATTTTATTTTGTGAGACTAATAACCAAAGAACTGATAAATATCATTAAAAAAATATGCACCTCTATGATTTCTTTAGGTTTGATCCTTAGCTACCCCATCTTGCCCGACCTTCCGCTACCTTTTCTTCCATTCATCTTTAATTATTCAACTAAGTAGGTATTCGTTTTCAGGAAATGAACTTGAACATTTCGATTTTTGTATTTTTAAATTCAAAACTGTTTATTGCAATTGGTTGATCAAAATAAATGCTTAAATTGCGCAGTTAGTTGTTCCTGGCAAATGTAGACCCTGATGTTCACGAATTCATTCCAAAATACGTTATCTGTCTTACAATTCCAAGATTTCTAATATTTTTCTTACGAATTCAGGGAATGTCCAAAAAGCTTCCATACAATGTAGGTACCTACTCAGATCTACGAAGTGAGGTAACTACAAAACTAGTAGGTAATAATGAAAATCAATGATTTCCCATTTGAAATAGAGTTATTGGTGAAATTCTTTAAAAAATTCATTTCAAACAAAATACTCAAGAAAAAACTCGTACCTATAGGTACATCTAGCATATGTCGATCATTGCTTTCCTCTTCAGTTTATTTTTTTCGTATAATTTTCCACTAATCAGAACGATCAATTAAGTTAAGTTCATCATCATCATCAATCATCAATCAGCCCTCTGCGTCCACTTCTCGACATAGGCCTCCCCTAGTTGAGTAGATTTTTTTATTTAGTTAAGTTACCTTGTATAATTTCGATTATATAACTCATGTATGAATAAGCCAATAGAATCCGTGAATTTTGCATAACTACTGCGTATTGATAAGTGAATATACCCTTGACGACGTGATATAATCGCTCAATCAAGTGAAACACTTCGCAAAATACGTCTCGTGGCTCGGAAGTATAATCGATTATTTTCGATTCTCTTGTGATATTATAACTGATATAATACCTGATTATACATAGAGTAGCTCTATACCAATCGAAAATTTCACAATAATTTAATTTTCATAGTAACCACACCGACAGCAATATACAACAATACACAAACTAACAGGACCGTCAAATTTTGACGGTTATCAATAACTGTTCAAAAATGATGAGTCGACTCGGAGATTTTTACTTAATATACTCAATAAATAATTGTATCAAATACAATACTTCAGAATAAATACGGTTATACAACTCAAACTTCCTGCATAATTACAAATCGTGTCAGTTTGACAGAATAAGTATTCAGACTATCAAACTGACACTCTTTGTAATTATGCAACAAGTTAGCGATGCATAACCTGATTACTTTGAAGTACTTTACTACTGATTATTTTTTTCGTATGATTTTCAACCAATCAGAACTATCAATTTAGTTAAGTTACCTTGTATAATTTCGATAATACCTGATTATACATAGAGTAGCTTTACCAATCGAAATCTAACAGGACCGTCAAATTTTGACGTTTATCAATAAGTGTTCAAAAATTAGTCGATTCGGAGATGTTTACTGAATATACTCAACAAATAATCGTATCAAATACAATGCGTACTTCAAAATAAATACGGTTATAATTACATCTCAAACTTCCTGCATAATTATAAATCGTGTCAGTTTGACAGAATAATCCTCCCGCTTCGCGGTAGGAACCGACAGTTTTTCAAACTGTCAAACTGACACTCTTTGTAATTATGCAACAAGTAATGGATGTATAACCTGAGTATTTTGAAATACTTGTAGTATTACTACTGATAACATGATGCATACCTACCTATACATATGGGCTCAAACCAAAAGTAGTAGAGTAGACTAGCATTACCTGGTTTATTAAAGCACTTAAATCATTTTCTAATTTTAGTCAAAATCCTATGGTTCTATATCTAGTTTGTTCGAGAGAATAATAATTGTGATATTCTCAATACTTCAGTAAATATTACTGAATTATTATAAATTAAGCAATAACCGACACAAAATATTTCGTCAATATGTTATTATTTCACTGAAATATTAAAATAAACTTCACACACGATTTCATTTACCTATACCTATCAGGGAGATTAACTCTACAGTATTTAGTTTTAAAATTACTCTTGAGCATCAGAGCTCCATCACTAAAGTATTTTTCGTGTAGAGATGCGATTCGAACGAAATAAATTATGGTTTGAAAGAGTAGGCTTTAATAGCAAACCCATCAAATGAAAATTTGAAAATGATATTTTATAGAAGAAAAAGCGGGAAATGTATCCAGAACTTCCGTATACTAAATTTCTAATCCAATCTGTAGAAGTTATGAGTTAGGTAAGCAAATTTTCAAAAATCACAAAAATAGTGACGGTTGAAAAAAATTAACCAAACTTAGATAGTTTAGTTTTACCGAAAATACCCCAGATACCAAATTTTATCTGATTTACTTGATTTAATGGGAGATGCTGGAGATGCCAACATGTACCGGGTAAAATTTATATATGAAAAAACAAAAAAGATACCTACCGTTTGTGTAATTGCGACGGTTAGAGAAATTTACCCAAATTTTGATTGTTTCGTTCTTCCTCGAATGCAATCCAAGATACCATATATCGGCTCATTTGGTTCGATAGGAACAGCTGAAGATGGCATTATAGTCACCGGCAACGATATTTATATATATATATATATATATATATATATATATATATATATATATATATATATATATATATATATATATATATATATATATATATACAGGGTGTCCCGTAAAGACCACGTCAAACTGAAGGAGCATGTAGGTCGAATGTTACCCTGCCTTTTATGAAAAATTTTTTTTTATGAAAGTCCTTCCGTTTTCGAGATATTTTTTTTTTATGAAAATGTAGAATTTATGTCCCTCCCAGTAGTTTTTCTATGCTTTGGTACAATTTTACACTTTTCTAAGTCATTCCTCCAGTAAAATATTGCTGAATGATTATTCTAATTTCAACAGTGAGAAAACGCTCGAAACATTATAGAAGGGGGGCTGTAAGAAATGTTTTCAATAGAAGTTTTGAGAGTATACTTTTTTTTTCATGAAGTTTAACCCTTCGTTGTGGAAACAAAATGTTTTAGGCTACTGCTGCACATTACATTATTTATTTATTTATTTAAATTAACGTGTCTCGACATCGGAGGTCATTGACACGGGGTACAATTTACAGTTGTGTGCTGAATATTATAGTCATAAAAAAAGTTATACACTGCTGAAATTGCCTATTTCATGGAGATTCCAAAATGGCATGACACAATAGATTTTTTATCGGAAAACTGAAAATTATTGCAATTTTTTCAAATGGGGACATTTCTGACATAATCTATTTTCGTTATCATATATTTTATTCTGCCTTATCTAAAGAAACACTCAATATTTCACGTGAGAAAATGATAGTTGCATAATTATTCACCTCAATAATCAGAATTATTCATTAAATGTGACCATTTTCGGGTCTTTTTTTAACCATCTAGCTTAGGCAGAAGAGAAATTTTATGAAAACTTAACAAAGGCTGCTGTGGATTCGTTTGACATCAACTTGTCATTTAATTCCTTCAGTATGTTACTTATAGCTCGTGCGTCATTCTCACTTATTGGATATCGTTCACGCACTATCTGATTTTGTTTTAAAACTGTTCTGCTTAACGAATTGCATTTTGTTTGATTGAAGTGTTAACAAAAATGTTGTTTGTTTTTAACTCCTAGTTTATCATTTTGGACATTGCTTTTTCTGATAATGGCGGAAGGAAACGCTCCATATACGTCGCAAGAATACGCTGACATGCATTTGATTTACGGTGAAGTGCGCCTTAATGCCCTTAATGCTCGTGCTGCGGCAAGGCTGTATTCAGAGCGGTATCCTAATCGCCGAACACCCAACTATGAAGTGTTCATCCGAACACACAACGCAATCACAGAAGGCAGAGTTCCTGGTCGTCGTAAAAGCAGTGGCCGGCCCTCAATGGTGGATGATGACATCGTTCTGGATGAAATCGAAGAAGATCTATCAATATCTACTCGTATAATAGAACGCCGTACAGGCATACCCAAATCAACTGCCCATAAAATTTTGCAGCGGCAGAATTATCATCCCTACCACTTACAACGAGTACAGAAACTGTCACCCAGAGATTACCCAGCCCGAGTTCAATTTTGCCGAAAAATGCTGCGAAAACATCGTGAAGATCCAGATTTTTTCAATGAGATAATTTGGAGCGATGAGACTGCCTGTCGAAAGGATGGGTACATGAATCTTCACAATTTACATAGCTGGCAAATCGTAAATCCACACGAGAAGAGAGTAGACAGATCACAATATCGATCTAAGATCAATTTATGGTCGGGAGTATTTAATGGTGCAATTTTGGGCCCGATAGAACTGCTGCCATCGCTAAACGCAAACAATTATTTGGAATTTCCAACCGACCAGCTGCCCATTCGATTGGAAGATGTGCCACTGGAGCTGAGGCGTACTCTGTGGTTTCAACACGATGGATGTCCAGCACATTACGGTCGCCCAGTAACCGCATATTTGAATCGAACTTATCCCCACCGGTGGATCGGAAGAGGAGGTGAAATTTTGTGGCCCCCTCGTTCACCAGACCTAAATCCACTGGATTTTTATTATTGGGGATACTTGAAGGACAAAGTCTATTCAAAAACCATAAGCAATGAAGCTGAGTTGAGGGAGGGCATCCGAGTTGCTGCAGCGGAAATAACAGAGACTAGTTTGAGGGCATTGAAAAGGTCTTTTCTCCGTCGATGCAGGGCCTGTATACGCGAAAGGGGTCGTCATTTTGAACATTTACTATAATGATTGTAAATAGTGAAAATATCAATAATATTCAATAAGTAATTGAATAAAAACCGTCAAATTAAGCTTTATCAGAAACGTCCCCTATTTGAGAAAAATTGCGATAATTTTCAGTTTTCCTATGAAAAATCTATAGTAATATACCATTTTGAAATCTCCATGAAATAGGCAATTTAATAATGTAATGTGCAGCAGTAGCCCAAAACATTTGGTTTTCACAACGAAGGGTTAAACTTCATGAAAAAAAAGTGAACTCTTAAAACTTCTATTGAAAACATTTCTTGCAGCCCCCCTTCTATAATGTTTCGAGCTTTTTCCCACTGTTGAAGTGAGAATGATCATTCAGCAATATTTTACTGAAGGAATGACGTAGAAAAGTGTAAAATTGTACCAACAGCATAGAAAAACTACTGGGAGGGACATAAATTCTATATTTTTATATAAAAAAAAATATCTCGAAAACGGAAGGACTTTCATGAGAGAAATTTTTTCATAAAAGGTAGAGTAACTTTCGACCTACATGCTCCTTCAGTTTGAAGTGGTCTTTACGGGATACCCTGTATATATATATATATATATATATATATATATATATATATATATATATATATATATATATATATATATATGTATATATATATATATATAGGTATATATATATATATATATATATATATTATATATATATATATATATATATATATATATATATATATATATTATATATATATATATATATATATATATATATATATATTATAGGTATATATATATATATATTATATATATATATATATATATATATATATATATATAATATATATATATATATATATATATATATATATATATATATATATAGATTTCCATTATTAATTTTATTACCTATATTTTATCGAAGGCAACATTCAGATGCCAAACAGTATTTACAGTGTTCAATTATTACTCTAATGCTCACTTGGTAGATAGGTACACCTACCTACCCAATAATTGATATAGGTACCACTCATTCTCCATTCAAATTCAAAAACGCATATTCAGTATTTTTAGGGATACCTACATAAAATAGGGACAGCTAGCTATACTTATATAAACGAGTGACTTTAAGATTGCGAGATTCACTTCAGCCTTAGATTTGATATTTTGTTTGAATCTCCTAACCGTTATATACAAGTATAGTATTAATACCTAATATCCTATAAGGGTTAACGCTGATGTGGACCAACTTTCTAATTGCGACCATTTGAAACTAGAGCAGGAGAAACGATAAAAACCTTGCCTGAACAATATACAATATTTGAAGTTATTGATATATTTTATGTTAATGTATTCTAATGTATTTTTTTATTCTACCTTGATTATTAGTAGGTAGGTACCTACTGGTCATCTTAGAAGTAGTGGGATATCTTCGAGAGAGCTTATTACCTCGTCAGTTGGATCCTGGATGATCTGCAGGATTCTGTCTTATTGAGGGCCTCTTTTCATCAACGTTTAGATTATGTATAGATACCTACTTATTTTGTAACTTTAGAATAGCTTATAATTTTTTATATTTGATACTTGCTCTAGCATATTATTCTTTCATAAAGGTAGTTACAAAAAAATTACATAGGTAGACATCGAGTAGGTACCTACCTATAACATATTTTGAATTGATTCTTAAAACAATAAATAGATCACTCTGAAATGAATTCTCAATTGCAAGTCGCATGCACATTGAAAACAACAAAACCCCCAAATCCAAGGTAGTAGAATCAGTAAATTATATAGTATCACCCTAGAATTTCGAACAATAGCATATAAGAGAACTAGAGACTCGAGTGCTCTCCCTCCACACTTCTTACGAACTGCTATAATAGAGTGGAGTATAATAAATGCGAGCCCTCCTTTCAAAACTAGTTTGTATATTCCTATTATCCCAGACCATTATAATACCGTACATAATACAGTAAATATCCTGAATGTTTCCTGGGTAGGCGGCCACGCTTAAACGTCAGATGGAAAAGGCGGAGCCGACCTGCTGATTGGTGGAAGTAACGAGCGCGGGCAACCAACGGAGATAGGGACTGTTGCCGACTACCGGATACGGTATCTTTCTCAGAATAGAAATTGTCAGTCGCCAAACTACCCCGAAACCACACGCAGACTAAAAAGTGAGGTTAAAGTTGAAAGTTTGAAAGTTATGTTATTGTGAATCGAAGCCATGAGCATGCAAGGTAATGGAGTTGACATGTCAGCGCTAATGTCGCAACATCCTGTTCTAGGCGCGATACCTCCCGCGTTTTTCCTGAGAGCCTCAGAAAGGTATCAGAGAACTCCGAAATGTGCTAGATGTAGAAATCACGGTGTAGTGTCTGCTTTGAAAGGTCATAAACGATATTGCCGTTGGAGAGACTGTAACTGTCCGAAATGTACACTAATAGCAGAAAGGCAGAGAGTAATGGCAGCACAAGTTGCCCTGAGGAGACAGCAAGCACAAGAGGAAAATGAGGCAAGAGAACTAGGTATTTTATTTCCTACTCCGAATCCGTCTGTGGCCGAACAACCTATTCCGTCAACCCTTCCTCAGCCGTCGGACATCAGTATCCCACCTCTGATGCAAAGAAACACCTTTGCGACGACAGAGTCTTCAAAAGCTTCCAGTCCAACTAGTAAGTGTTCAGCAAATATATTATGATAGTTTTTTATTCAGATTTTGTCGTAATATTGTTCATATATACCTATATATATATATATATATATATATATATATATATATATATATATATATATATATATATATACAAATGTACTAATGTTTTAACATAATTGGCAAAACTGGAAATCATTTGTGACATAAAAGAATCAAAAATAAATTTGAAACAAATTCCTATGCCTAGATAGATACTCAAAATATATGTTAGTTAGGCATGTTAATTCTATATTGAAACGAAGATATAACAAATCGAACGCACTCGTTACATAAATAATTCCGTTTTGGTGTTTATCTCTTTGAACATTTTTTTGCATATCTAGGTATATTCATTCTACTCATTCGTCAGAAAACAGAAATACTTTTTACTCGTCTTCCCTAAAATGATGAAAGTAATGAAAATTTTAAATATAAGAAAGAACTTCTGAAAATTTATTTATGAAAAATATAGGAACCAAAACAAATCATTTATTTGAAATCAAAACCTTCGTTTTGGAGTTTCCGACTACCTATCTATTCAGTTCGAATATTAATAAATCCCAATAAATATAAATAATAGCAATTCTTTATTCTCACCAGTTTTATTGCATAATGCCTATGTGTGATCAGTATTGTATCCAATAATGGTAAAGTGAATCAAAAAGCCTCGTACAATTATTTAATTGTATTAGTATGGGTTTGATATATTTGTATTATTAGGATTGCAGGAATATCTTCCTTTCGACTCGACTTTTATTGATGATAATTTATATATACTATATATATATGTATATATATACAATCTATAATATAAAGCCTAGGTACAATATGAGATATCTATGATTAGGTATCTACACTTTGTTGCTAAATAACGAAAATTTGTCACATCATTATATATAGAAGAGGCAAGTTTTGGCTCATAAAAGCATCACTAATTGTATCTATCAAATAAATTTGACTCTTCTCACTTAGAATCATATAATCAGTAGGTACCTAATATCTAAACATACAATAGTTGCAAAGTCAGAACTTCATGATATCGTCAATAAATAGAATCGCATGCATTTTACTGACTATAATATATATATATTAATATATATATATATATATATATATATATATATATATATATATATATATATATATATATATATATATATATATATATATATATATATATATATATAATTATATATATATATATATATATATATATATATATATATATATATATATATATATATATATATATATATATATATATATATATATACATATATATATATATATATATATATATATATACATATATACATAATGAAGCATCCGTTGACACGTGTCTCGGACTCATTGGTCCTCATCAGCACAGTGTAGGTAGGTAAGTATTGGATGGAATAATTGAAGAAAAAACAACAACAAACGTAATCTCTTGCTGCAGTAGACACATTTCTGGCATATTGTTCGAACTCTCCGGTTTGGAATATTTGGTAGCCAAATCTTTCGATAATGGCCGAGAACAGAAATGCGTATCTGTTAATCATTTACTGGAGAAACGTTGCATTTGGAGAATACCACCAAAAAAATGTCTCATTTACCATTATGGTGTCTCCTAGATTAATCAATTCACCCACCAAAAGTTTCATGAAATTTATTAACACTTATGTAGTTTGCAGTTTCACCTGAACCTTTCATGTGACCTGGCACATGATCCAAATTTATTTCTGTCAAGTTTCACGTATTATACCTATCACAGCATAGTATATTCTGTAACAAGGTTAGAATGAAAATTCGATGCGAGTGGAAAAGTTCCGAGCGCGAGCCGAAGGCGAGCGTGAGGAACCACGAGCATCACGAATTTCCATTCTAACCGAGTAGCAGACTATACTTTCTCCGCGATCAAAAATTTTAAATATATATTTACTTATTATATTTTCGAATGAAAACGTGACAGCAATAATTTTGACACTTACTCAAATTTGCCACTACGATGACAGTCAACTGCGTCAAGGCTTATGTTATTATTGCTAGCCAGTGTGAGAATATTATTCTATTACAAGGGAGAGGAAGCAAATACATTTGAATTGCATGGGGGCAGAGATGTTGCAGAATATTTCTTCAATCTCAAGAGAGAGAATTCCAGCATTCTGTAATCAAATTTGATATCAGAATAGGCGAATTCTGTGATGATCGTGGAGAAAGATATTTACACCACATACTCTTAAAGTTACACGACACTTGCGATTCGCTACCAATTAGACATATTCTGTGATCAAATAAATATGTCAAATTACTTGATGAAATTACGTTTCAAGTGTTATAAGATTTGATTTTCATCACAAAAATGTGTCGCGATCGACTTGTTGTCATACCTGTATATAGTCTCGCATAGTTCTCGCATGAAAAGATAAGAGAAATACATAGTTCGCTTATACTCTGTGTTTCAGTACAAAATATGGCCTCATAAAAAATTTACGAGTTCATTTCGTAACTTAAAATAATTTTTGTTTTCAACATTTCTCAATTTTTTTTTGGATGATGAAAATGTAAATATATATAAGATTAATATATATATGATTATATAGGAAAACATATATAAGATTATATAGTTATTTTTCACTAATCTAACATGATCACGTACAAGTGCACTACAGACAGAAATACTCTGCATATCTACCTACGTTAAAAACAATATGATTATTTAACGGACCAAAAAAGAAAGCATTGAAATGCCGAGTTACACTGGTGTGTATTTCTGAAATTTTTTGATTAATACTTTCACTCTTATCTTCTTTGAAAAAAAACGATATAAATTCCATAATTTCTTTATTTTCATCAAACTCTTGGAATCCTAGCTCATTTTATTCACTTTAAACGAAGACAGTACGAGCGATCGACCAGAATTGGCTTTGCGATCGACCAGTCGATCGCATTTTTGTCCACCCGTGGTATAAATGTAACACAAATTCCGTGTCAGTATATATATATGTATATATATAAATATATACATATATATATATATATATATATATATATATATATATAGATGTATATACATATATAAATATGTATATGAACATATACCTACACACACACACACATATATATATATATATATATATATATATATATATATATATATATATATATATATATATATATATATATATATATATGGCGGGGTGACCGTGGCTAATTGTCACAAGGGAAAGTTATCACAACGCAAATTGCAGAAAATATAAGAATATCTCTTAATGCCGCCATCTACCTAATTGTCCTTCAACCATCACACAAAATTTCTTGAGTATATAATCTGTTAGTAGTTGGGACAGTCTTGGTACAGTATTGTAGGAAATTTTACTTCCTCCGAAAAATTCTGACTTTCTGATGTTCTGTAAAATTTAAAGGGAAGAAAAATCATAATGATTTTCAGTTTGAAACATAGCGCATCCAATGGAATAGTTAGAATGGATATTACTTTTGATGTGAAATTACCAATATTCCGTTTATTTAAAAATGTCGTTTGAAGCAAGTTGACTCAGCGTCACAGGGGACATTTGTGTTTTTTCTATTAATTTCAACTTCAAAACTTAATTAACTCGTGACAACTTACCCCGCTCGGTGTGACAATATAAACCCTTAAGGGGTATGTTGTCACATTATATAAGCACTCACACATTTTTTTGTAGCAGATTAAGTGCAAATTTTCTCTCGAGCTATACTTTGTTCAATATAACTCTTAAAACTTATTGTAATTCTTACAAAAACCACAGGATGAAAAACAAATAATTGTCAAGTGAAAAATTATTTGTGTAGACCTTATCTCCCCTAATTATAATATATATATATATATATATATATATATATATATATATATATATATATATATATATATATATATATTATATATATATATATATATATATATATATATATATATATAGGTACATATATAGGTACATATATAGTACATATATATATATATATATATATATATATATATATATATATATATATATATATATATATATATATATATATATATATTCAAATATCCATATATATAAAAGTTACAATAGAAAGGATTCTCAACAATCTCGTTGTTTGATGGTCTCAATAAAAATTTCGAAAAAATTCTGTGAATTAAAGAAATCATAGATTTCAGAATATTTGAATTATATTCATATATAATACCACTAGAGATGAAATTTTGCCGGCAAAATTTCTTGATTGTAATATGAAAGTTTGTTGCTGAGGCAATTTCGCGAATGACATTTGTATCAAATGTCACGAGCGAAATTGCATAAGCAACAAACTTGAATGTTACAAGAGAGAAATTTTACCTGCTTAAATTTCATCTCGAGTGGTATTCGACATGACTATTTCACGAGTAAATATATTCCCCAATCCACTTTTTGCCCCGTATTGCGCTATTTGACAAATAAGTATTCATCATAGATTAACTAAACGTTGTTTGTTTTCTTTATGGTATTCATTTCCCAAGCTATCTATGAATGTGAGAAATGTCAAAATATTATCGATGAAATAATAACTTGCTAAGTTTTGCCGGCTTGCATGTTTTATCGCTGTGAAACGAGAGTTGCTATGGAAACTTCCTCACTAAAAATGGAATGAGTGAAATAGTCATACAAAAACGCCACTCAGAAAGAAACTAATTTCTACTTGGAATTATCCTCTGGAAGATGCGGTCAGTTGTGAAAAACACAGATTCAATAAGTTCACCGTCCGTTCAAGAAATAACATTGAATAAATCGAAATTCCTAGCCAAACATCGTTAACAGAGGTACTCAAAACTCACGAGGGGCTTAAATTCTTGAGGTTTTGGTGGCGTGCCTTGGCATTGTGCACGGGACTCACTAATGACCTTTGTATCGGTTTGAAGAGTCATTAGCGGAAGAAGTGAACGAGGGTTAGATTAAGCGATCCCTCTTTACACAGAAAGTTTAAGTTTGTGAGGCTGCGTGCTGGCACTTATAAAACTCTGGTTCAACGGGGCCCAATTTCTTGTGGTTGTTATTTTACAGGCGGAAAAGATGTGCACACGTATGGAAGATCAATTAAGGAGTTTAGCTTCCAAATAATCTCTATAGCAAGATTTCAATCAATAATATAATTTTATTGTGCGTTTCACATGACTTCATAAATATCTACTAATATAATAATAATCTAATAATAACTATTATTATGTATTATATGTAATAATTCAATATCATTGTCATTTGCTTCTGATTATTCTAAGACGTTCTCATTCTATGTAACACTCTAGTTTCATCGTCATACACCAATGATTCAGTGTTCTGAGTAAATTTTGATTTCCAGAAAATATTTTTCTTTTTTTTTAGCGAAACAGGCTATTCAACAAAGTCAGTTTTCAAACTCAAATATCCTGCTATAGCTAAATAATAATAATGATATATATAAATATATATATATATATATATATATATATATATATATATATATATATATATATATATATATATATATATATATATATATATATATATATATATATATATATATATATATATATATATATATATATATATATATATATATATATATTTATATATATATATATATATCTATATTTTTATATATATATATACCTATATATATATATATATATATATATATATATATATATATATATATATATATATCTATATATAAGTATATATATATATATATATATATATATATATATATATATATATAAATATATATAATATTGAACGCTCTTCTTCAGTACGTTCAATATTAGATATTTGACTTAACAGATAGGTGATACATAATCATTCATGACGAATCTCCTTAAAAGCCATTTCTGGAGGTTCTGAAATTTCTAATATAAGAAACCTTATCAACACGTAACTAGATTAGCAATAACCTTGATACCAGTGCTAATCAAGCACTATTTAGAGATAATAATGAAAATTGTATAATGTATAATTGAAAAGTAATGAGTACCGTAAAACGGGGTTACTTTGGCAGATTTCGGGAGATATTTGACAATAAATCTAAAACCTTCGCCAATAATCCAGCAGAAACAATCTCATTGTAACAAAAATCATTAATGCTATAAATGAAGAATATTTGAATAGAAAATATTGAAAGGTAACTGAGAAAAAAAATTGTCGAGAGGCTGCCAAACTAGGCAAACGATTGGGGTAACTTTGGCATGATATGTATTTCGCTTAAAATAGGAAAGTAGACTGCTCTAAAGGCCTTCTTTGGCACCGTTTTTAATGTAAATTTAGATTTTGACCATTTTTCTTCAAAAATGCCATAACACAGCTTTGTTAAAATAAGGATCTTGTAAAGAAATGTCATTTTTATTCAAAAATAATAAACTATTGCATAAAACAACATGCAGATATAGCAACAAAAACAAAACATTAACTCTGACCCTGTGAAAAATAATCTCAAGATATTTAATATTTGAAAGGTAATTATTCTGAGGGATGATAAAAATCTTTTATGGAGCCGTCACTGTCAAAATCCATTTCCTCGCAATTTGAGCAGGTGTAATAGCGATCCATGCTTCCCTCATTACAAATACCACAAACCCAATGATTGCATTTGCACATGCAATCCAATCAGGTTCTACATATTTTGACCAGTCTGCATAGCAAATAGAACATGGATCTTTTGATTTTTTGTCATTTGTTCTGGTAGAACGTTTAATACCGGATGGTCCTGGTTGTGGTTGTGGTTCAGATGACACTTTTAGTTGGGTTTTATTCATGACTGTTTTCCAAGTCTTCTTCCCATCATCTTGCTGGTTAGGTAAAACTTCTTCCATTTCGATAGCTGGATTTTCTGGTAGGGTCTGATCTTCACGTTTGATAGTGCAAAGCCCCATTTACTGACCGTCGTCAGAGTGTGTTTCAGTAACTGCTCTTCCTCTTGGGTAAATACACTCGGATGATCTATTGTCTTGGTGTGCCTTCCAACCAACCTATTTTGGAGGGTTCCACGAGAGATTTTGAATCGGCGACTCGCCTGGGCTTGAGACATCCCTCCTCTTATGGCAGCTAACGATTGTTCTAATGGCTGGGGGGTGTAGTTACCGTATGTACGGCCCCCAATTTTCTTAATGTAGTGGCGCGGCATTTTTCTAATAGTTTGAACATGTAATAAAGAAAGAAACCTGAAAAAACCGCGAAAAAAAATTAAAGGGATAAAAAATAATTTTCAAAAAAACAAAACGAATAACTGCTAAAGTTACCCCCAGTGCCAAAGTAACCCCGTTTTACGGTAACAATATAAAAAATTAATGAATAATTTTTACTTAATAAACATATATACTGCATTAGAAAAGCAGGTTTTCATAACGAATCCAGTTTAAAAAAATCTATTCATTCAATTATGATTTTTGTTCCAAATCAAAAAAATATATCTATATATCGTGTAAATAATATTCATTTCCTCCTCCGAGGGGTCTACCCCCCAAATAATTTATATCAAAATAAATTCCATCCAAGATATCGTACGAAACTACCTACAAAGTTTCAACCCTATGGTCCCAAAATTGCGCCTTCTATCGTGTAAACTAGATTTATTTCCTCCCCTGAGGGGCAACCCCCCAAGCAATTCGTACACAGAAAAAAATTATGAGCCTGATATCAATCACTGCCAATGATTAACCGCATATTCATTATCAAAACGTATTTTTCATTAGGACAATGTCCAAAATTTATTGATAATAATGAATTTCTGTGATTGATCAATCAACGATTTGGTTGTTATAATGAAATCTATGTCATTATGATAATGTAATTGAATCATTAATCTAATGAAAAAAGTCATCTTTATAATGTTTTTTACATCAGAACAATGTAAAAAATACATCAAGTTAATGACTACATAGTGATCAATACTATGTACCTTTAATCATCACGACACATTGTCATAATCCCTCTTTTGATAAAGCTATGTTCAATAGGCATAACATTAATGATTGAAAACATTAACCTATGTATAGTTCATCATAGCAATGCACTGCGTTCATCACCTAATGTTTTGAGTCATTCGGTCAATGTCCGAGAGCATTGGGACAATGCATAAAGATCATGGATTGATGAATTTCTTGCTGCATCCCCACCGTCTCAACGTAAATATGCCAAATGTCCGCCTAATTCGCTATACGACTATACGGGTATCTATCTAACGCTAACAGCCAAACGGTGAAGTATTATTTGTGTATAAGTAAATTTTTGTGGAAGCAGTTTTCTTTAGAAAGGTGGTAAGTACAGTAACTGTATTATTTAATCTTGTTAGTTTTTTATAACATTTGAATAAAAGTTACGAACATATTTTTTTTGCCAGAATACAATCTCAAAAAAATAAGTAGTTACACTGAACACTGTTGAAAGAGACGAAAGAATGAAACATGGTGTGTTTCGAGCACTTGTAGCAAAAATATATAAATGTATTGCATTTTGAACAATTCTTACATTATTTCGCGAACTACTATGAATTTTGCTATAAAAAATAGATATGCTCAATAATGGAACTTGCTCATACATTGTTTTGCTGAATACCCCTTTTAAATTCAGTAAAATTACTGAAAAGAAAATTGTATTTACAAAAAATCTACTATTCACTAAAATTTGACGGTCTACACTATTTCAACATCATCTTGAAAAATAATCACTTATTGCAGGTTGTGACCATACTTGTGAGTGTGATCTGGATCTGAAGTAGAAACCGAAATATTCCATGCACCTTCATATTTATTCAGTATTTACTTTTCCCCAATACAAATCATGGTCAGACTACTATCTGTATAACAACCCAGAGCGCCATCGACCAAAGATATTGGAAACCAACAATTCACCGCTGAGATCGAAAATGCAGAAACCCGTCGCTAGAATACAAACTTCCTGACATGAGATATCTACTTTGCAACTGTGGCGTAGGTATGTTTTTTAAAAAATTATTGAAGAATTTTCCTTGTTCATTTTATGTAATACCTCTAATATTCAATATAATATAGCTATAGTTGCAACTAACTATTATAACATTACTTCTAGATTGATATGGACTTAACCATGAAGAACGAAAATGATAATTGTTTTCTCAAAAACTGTGAAAAAGAAGTGCGAAAATCATTGCATTTCTGTTCAATGGCAATGTCGAAGACAAGGCGATTGAGTTTTTACTAGGCCCATTGGAAATCGAAAATATTGAGGAAAGTAGGTATCTGCTTGTGTAGATTGTGTTTTTGAGTGAATGGTGTTCACCCCGTGATGCTAATGTTAGTAGTTCAAAAAGAGCTTGATATTATCATTCTATGTCAGATGGTTGTTCTAGTCAGGGTTGAAAGAATTTTTCATTCGTTATGAAATCAAATGACAGCTTCAGGGTAATTTGATACATATTTCTTGAACATCATATTTAAAGTTCATAAGATACTCATTTCATTAAAAAGTAGAGTCCCAATATCTGGAATTCACCTTTTCCATTCTCGACCATAATATATTTTTATTTCTAGATGACCGAGATGAGGCAACCACCAACAAAGTTGTGAAGAAAAATATCACTGGAAAAATGAATAACACAAAATTTTCACTTACAGCACTCATTTTTATATCTTGCAAAAACACCACAAGAAATTGAAGAATGGATATACTTTTTTAATTCTAAGAAAACTTCAATTCAATCTTTCACAATTGACGAAGATATAACAAAAAGTATACATACTTCGATGGAATTAGATATAAGTTTTTCTATGTTATAAGAGCTGTTGATAGTTGTTTAAAAATTATTTATATGTTTCCGATTTGAGTTTTCTTCCTGAAAGTATTATGTGTCGGTCGTTTATTGAATACTTTTTTTTTTAACGTCAAGGAATTTGTTTACAGTAAAGCACATATCTTATGTCAATATTTGAAAAATAAATTGTATTATTCCAATTCAATGAATCTTTTGTGTCTGCTTGTAGTTATCTTTGCAACGTACTCGTTCGACAGTGCCATCATAATTGCTTGGAGCATTAGCAATAATATATAGACATTTTTTCCCTATTGGCAATTATAAACCTGTCACTATATACATATATATATATATATATATATTTATATATATATATATATTTATATTTATATATATTATATATATATATATATATATATATTAATATATATTTATTTATATGTATATATATATTGTATATTATATATATATATATATATATATATATATATATATATATATATATATATATATATAGATATATATATATATATATATAAATTTATATATATATATATATATATATATATATATATATATATATATATATATATATATATATTTATATATATATATATAAAAAAATATATATATATTTATATATATAAGTCTAGTCTATTTTATTTATGAAAACAAAAGGTGCAACCTGTAGGCTCAGATTGATGTATTTTTACATTATATTAACGTCATCGAACATTGAACGATGTTCGAAAGTCATTGCGCGCATGGCTTAGAATCAATGTATCGCTGATTGAGTCAATGTCCTGGATTCCTTAATTCAATGACTGCAGGTGATCGGTTGATGTACAGAAAACATTAATATCATGCTGGATGTTGATTGACTGATACACAATGGTCATTAGTAGAATGTACTTTGTTTTGAAATCCAGGTGATGAAATCAATGCCTCTCGGGGATTGATATAATCACTTGAACATCAAGCAATCAATAATAATACATTGAATCAATGAACTTGAGCATCGGTTGAAAATTGATGTCCGAATACATTATCTCAATGGTTTTATTCATTATATTCACGTACGTTTTTCGTTCTGTGTACCAAAACCAATCTCATTCAATGTATCATTAGAAACTACATACTCACAAACTTTCAATCCTATTGCCCAAAATTACGTCCTTTATCATTAAACAAGATTTATTTCTTTCCCTAGGGGGTCACCCCCCCCCAATCCCATCCAAGATATCTTTAGAAAATACTTACCAAAATTACGACATTCATGGTGTAAACAAGATTTATTTCTGCTGAAAGATAATATTTTGTCAACTTCCATAGAAAGCATGTTTTAAAATGGAAAAGTATATTTGAAACATTTTTTTATTCAATATTTAAGTTGAATTTGTTATGGTTTTTTAGTAATAATTATTCATAAACTTTTTTTTCACCAAAAAAATTTTTATAAAGTTTCAATCTTGTAACGAAAAGTCAACATCTATAAATTATATCTCCTCGATTGTCGTTTATTGCTTTGAATGATGAAATATCTAGAAATCCTCCACAGTGAAAAATTTATAAATAGATATTTTTATATACATATAGCTACCTATATACATATATATATATATATATATATATATATATATATATATATATATATATATACTATATAATATATAGTATATATATATATATATATATATATATATATATATATATATATATATATATATATATATATATATATATATATATATATATATATATATATATATAATATATATATATATATATATATATAATATATAATATATATATATATATATATATATATATATATATATATATATATATATATATAATGTAAATTGGAGAAATATCTAGAAAATCTCCACAGCCAAAAACTGTATATTGTATCAATGTAATTGTTACTGTTATTCAGCTTATTTCTCAAATCGTAAGGCAGGTCTCACAATATTTGTAGTTCAATCTCTCGTTGTTTCGTCTGGTTTCTGTTTTGATAGCAACAGATAAAATTTGATTAAATGAAGCCCCTGAAATATAGTTTTTTGTTTTGGATAAATTATATGAATTAAGTGAGGTTACTTATATGTCTTCTTCATTACTTTTTGTAATTTGTTTTATGTTCCTCGAAAAAAAAAACAAGAATGGAGAAATCTATTTTTAATCATAGCCCTTTGAATTGATCATCAACAATTTTTTCTTTCCACCACTTCCTGTTAGATAATGAATTATGAAAATATTATAAATTTAAGATAACTAACACTCACGATAAAAATCATTCTAAATTTTGATTATTTTACAAATCAGTTTGAATAAAATGACAATATATACAGGGCGTTTCTCGAATGAGTTCAAAAGATGGATTCAATATGCCAGTTTTCTATGTCTCTACTATTTCTCGCAAATTGGTTAGTTTGTAACAAAAAATGAAATATTACTCATTCGTTTCTCACACTTTCCAATTTTCATGTGAAAATTTTATGCGAATTTGCAGGTTCCAATTCAAGCTTCTCTTCAGTCCTTCCAAATTGACTTGTGGATTGAGAATTTGTATGCAAAAATGAGCAGAAAATACGAATGTATTGAAGAAGCTTAGGCGCCGTTCAAGTATTACGTAACGCAATTTTTGAAGATTTTTGACCCTCCCTCCCCCCTTTGTAACGCTCCGTAACGTTTTCATGAACCCCTCCTCCCCCCCTATACACGTTACGTAACATCCAAGTGACCATTTTTACCTAAAAGTCACAAATATGTTGCGCAAAGTCCGGAAAGTTGCTAAAATACCGTTTTTGTTGTTTTAATCGTGTCGTTAATAATAAACAAAACAAGAGATTTTTATTTAATAAACAATCATACATAATGTGATATGTTGAAAAGGTCTCAAATTTGTCCTAATAAACTTTTACTACTAATCTTACATTAAATTTTGCCGTTTTCCTGACTTAGCCCTGTCGTTGCATACATTTTTAGCTAACTTCATCCACCATTATTTTTCTCATGCATTATTCAATTTATCGCTAGTAAAGCTAGCTGGTTTTCACTTTGAAAACCTGCTTATTGAAATAGGTGCGATTAGTTAAAAGTAGGACCTAGGCCCAAGATAGTTTTTTCGTTTCATTGACATTTTCAGGGATGCTTGCATCAAAACCCCAAATTCAAAAGACACTATTTCTCTACATAGGAATGTAATATATATATATATTATATATATATATATATATATATCATATATATATATATATATATATATATATATATATATATATATATATAATATATATATATATATATATATAATATATATATATATATAATATATATATATATATAATATAATATATATATATATATGTTCATATGTATGTAGGTAGATAGTTTCGTAGTTTCGCTCCTGTGTTATTTCGAGTTTTGAAAAAACTGGCCAACGGAAACAAAAAATATAAATGACGAATAATACAGTCGAGGTATTCCCCATAAACATAAACGGAATAGAGTTGCCAACTTGGGACAACAAACTAAAACTGACTTACAATACAATCGAGGGATTCCCCGTAAAAAATGAACGAAAAGAGTTAACAACTTCGGAGATTCAAATTCTCTAGTTTTTTATTTCAATAAAAATCAATGTTACGTAGCGCGTTGTTCGAACCCCCCTCCCGCCCCTGTAACGCATCGTAACGTTTTACAAGACCCCCCCTCCCCCAAATTGCGTTACGTAATACTTGAACGCCCCCTTAGCTGCTCATGTTTTTTGTTTGTTTTTGAGTTAATAGGTTTTTGATTACTTTCGTCTATTACAAACATTTCTTGCCATTATTTAGCAATAAAAGGAAAATATGAACTGTAGCGGTTGATACAAGTTCATGATTTGGAATCGTCCCTGTTATGAATAGATTCTAAATTTCAACCCTTGTCGGCTTTTGCTATTGTCTGTGTTCATCGTACTTGGAAGTAACCGTATTGTCTTACACAATATCCTCCCGAATATATGGACCTCTGTTGGCGACATGTTAACAGTTTGGTGTGGGATTTTCGCGCCAGGGGAACAATCTATATTTCAAGCACACTCTAACACCTATAAACTGCTCTAAGAATTGAGTCCAGACTAACCTGTTCTTTGGAAATATAAAATATCATTATTTCATGAGCATACAAAATGGGCCTCAAAAACATATTTAGGGGAGACCGGGGCTAGTTGTTACAATTTTGATTTGAACTTGTCCTACTACTAAATGATAAAAGTAACAGATATAATTTTTGTAGCCCTTTTTTCGTTACAGTTTTGTATTTATTATGAATGGAACAATTAATTCTAATATAAAATTGAAACCTAAAAAATAATTGTTTTTTGGCATATTGCACGATGTAACAACTTACCCCGTTTTGGGGTAAGTTGTTACTTCGTGCAGACGAAAAATGGACTACCGTCAGTACAATCTGAGTGAGCCCAGTTAATACACCTAGTAGACTGTACCCATTGTTCTTTTGGTAGAGAATTTTCGAACGATTCTCCACAAAATGAACAGAACGTTCCTCGTTTTCGGAGTCGCTTTCAATACATGACCTATCTTGGAGAGCAACCTTTTTTTTTAATTTAACCAGTGTCCTAGTTTTTTGAAATATATCTTTTCTTTCTTGTTGTGCATCCTTCCTTGATTTTTCAGTTCTTCGCTGTTCTTCCTCAAGCTCAAGTTCCTTATTGGTTGGTGTGTCTGTCCAAATTGTTGTTTTTCTTTGCTTACGTCCTCCTTTTTTATATTTTTTCTCTCTGCGGCTTCAGGAGTGGGCGGACTAAAATAAACGATTGGTTGTACATCGCTGCTATCTTCCAGTATTACATACACATCCTGGGGAATGTTTCCTCGTTGTGTTTTTTTTTTGTAGTTTCTCATATTAACGCTGAAATCAAAAACAATACCATGAAATTGATTTTAATTCATATATTAGTTATGAACTATGTTTCTTAGGGCTAAAACCAAAGAAACCTACCTGCATAAAACCTGAAAAAGTTGAATGGGGTAAGTTGTTACATCGTAACAACCTGCCCCATGTACGTTGTATGAACTTACCCCGAGGCACATGTTTTTACAAATTCATTGAAAAATCTTTTACTGTTAAAACTATATAACTGAATTATACATACAATGAAAGCTCATACTCTGTTGATTACATCCACCAAATTTTATAAAATTGCTACATTTAATAATGAAGATAAACAATACCTGAGAAATTGAAATCTTACAAAAACACGACAAAATCATAAATTTGGCTCCTACTATCTCAATACCCAACTCAGGACGGCCATATAACAACTGATCATAAACTAAACTATCTTCCTGGCGACTGATATACATTTAGAGAATAGCGGTAACGCCCGAAGATGACCGAAAAAATCGGTTGTAACAACCTGCCCCTGTAACAACTAGCCCCGGTCTCCCCTACTTCAAAAAAATCATATCTTAACAATTATTATTAGTGAGAGAAATTTTATTGTGCTATGTACAGGGCCGACCCAAGGGCATATGCCGCCCGCGTATAAAATATAATTTGCTGCCCTTACTCAGAACATCAATGTTATAGGTATATTCCATCAATAATAATAATAACTGCGTCAATTTGAAATTTTGATTTTAATTATTAGATACCTGTAAATCTGCCTAAGAAAGAAAACAATTAAAAATAAAAATCATGAAGGTAACTTTTTATAAATTTTATTACTTTATATGATTTCAAAAAAGAATGTAGTTGGAACAAAATGAAAGATAATAGTTTCATATATTCATTAGTTATAACATTATCTATATACATAGTTTTGTATTACCTAATTTTTCATTGTTTATTATCACTTTGAACTTGAATGATGCGTTATTTGTTATAATAATAATAAATTTACTAAACTATACTGAGATACATGCATTTTCATTATTGGAAGCGACTTTTCTTGTTTTTTAACTGCAAATTCTTCAATTAAATCTGTGCTATCTAACGCTTCGCAGATATCTTTCTCGAGCATATCATAGCCAAATTTGTGAGCCTATTCTGCTCACAGCAGATTACAGATAGTTTTTAATTATTTTCAAAATATTTCTCACCATGAGCAATATAGTGATCTTTTAATTTCATCTTTTTTGGCCTTTATTTTTCGATACTGGAAGCCGGAAAGTTTTTTTCTACTATCAGCCATCTGAATTATTGTACACTAAAAATAAATTTCCCCCAATTATTACAAAATAAAAATTTGAGCTTAAATTTCAAAATAATGGAAAATACCTACTTTAGTTTCTAAACTTTAAACATTTCAGTTTTAATTAGATGGGAATATCTAAAAAAGCAGAAAAATATAATGTTTTTGTCTGAAAAAATTACCCCCTACAGCCTAGTTTTTAAGTCTTGCTGATTTCTCAAAATCTAGTGTTTTGTTGCAGCCATGCTGAACTATATCCATAAAGCGGTAACTCGTGTGTCGGCATATTTACAATGTACAAAGTAATATTTTTATAGAGATCGGCATCTTTCCGGATCGGTTTATAAATGACGTTTTTTATTTTTTTTGCCGGCCCTCTGTAGAATGCCGTCTGGGTGCCATGCACTCTATGCACCTCCGGAAGGGCTGGCCCTGGCTATGTGTATCCAATTCACAATGGAAGTGGAAAACGATGGGTCTCTACCATTCCTCGATGTCATGGTCAAAAAACTTCCATCCCAAGGCTTCTCCTATTCATTTTATCGTAAACCCACCCATACAAACCGTTATCTGAACGCCCAGTCTCACCACCATCCCTCTCAACTTAACTCTGTAGTTAATACCCTAATCTACCGCTCCATTCGACTATCTGACGACGAACACCGTGAATCAGAACTCAAGACTCTAAAACATATATTATTACAGAACGGTTACAACACATATCAAATCAACAAGAACATACGCAAACACACAAACATCACACCACCTCTACCACGTTCCAATCCCACTGACCAAGAATCTACACCTAAATTATTCCTTCCTTACATCAAAGGAGTAACAGATAAGATCGCAAGATCTCTCAAAAACACAAACATCAAAACAATTTTCACCATCCAACAAAAACTCTCCCATCTAATCAGATCCGTCAAGGATAAAATTCCTAACGAAAATCAGGGTGTTTATGAAATTCCCTGTTCCAATTGTCCTCGTTCTTATATAGGACAAACGAACCGACGAATTCAGGTCCGTGCCAAGGAACATTCACTTTCAGTAAGACATTCAGATATCACCAACGCCCTTTCCCAACATCACACCCAAACAGGCCACATTATCGATTTCCCCAATACAAGAACTATTGCTCCCGTCCGATCATTCAAATCGCGAATATTTCGTGAAGCTGTAGAAATAGAAAAACGTCCAAATTATTTGACACACCAGAGATGACAAGTCCACAGACTCCCATCAGCATGGAAGCCGCTTCTCAGTGGGCGCCGTGTCACACCCAATCGGAGTGCATCCCGCTCTGATACCGTGCGTGAATACCCCATTGACGTCAATACTACGTCAATAACTACGTCAATAGAGTACCCGCCTTCCTTCCCTATAAATACGGCCACGCGACGATCGGCCCTTCAGTTGACTCTGAAGAGTAGGCAGGTTGAGACTTCAGAGTTGACAGGAAGCAGTACGGTTAGTGGAGTAGGCAGTTTGAGACAACTCAATCGTATTATTTCCGATTCCTCCTAATTCGATTCGTGGAGTAGGCAGATTGAGGCCACGTATCTGAATTATTTTCCCTTCTAATTCTCCTGAAGATGGCTTCGCAAAAGGAGCCGAAACGAAGAGAATTTTCAAATCTACTACGCGATTAAACCCGAGAACCAAGTTTTTCAAATACTTTCGTCCGCGGAAATCTTTCTGAACATATATATATATATATATATATATATATATAATATATATATATAAAATATATATATATATATATATATATATATATATATATATATATATATATATATATAGGTATATATATATATATATATAAATATATATTATTATAATATATAATATATATATATATATATATATATATATTATATATATATATATATATATATACCCCCAGCAAACACTGAAACGCAGGCAATGTACAAAAACTGTACAGCGTTGCTGAACTTCACTGCAGCGATGGTAATGCAGTAACTGTATCAAAGCGGACCGTATATGTCCCGCTGAATTGTACAGTTACTGTACAGTACATACTGCATTTGAATTGCAGCAGCGCTGCACAATGGCTGTATATGAATGCTCATATACAGCCATTGTGCAGCGTTGCTGAAATTCAAATGCAGCGAGGTTTTGTGGTAACTGTACAAAAACTGTTCAGCCTCGTTGCATGTGAAATGCAGCAACGCTATACTATAATTGCATACCAAACGCTGTTTTTACTGTACAGCAACTGTAAATTTGATTAAGTTGATCAAATGAAAAGTCAGCTTAATTGGAGAAAATTCTATATTGAGCATAAAATAATCGGATATACAATATAACTATAAACTTCTTATAAAAAAACAACTGAAACAGGAATATTAATTGGAATTTAAAATATAAAATAAAATATATGTATATAAAAATAAGAATAATTAACAAAAGATAATAATAAACAAAATATCCCTCTCTATGGAGGTTAATACATTTGAAGGTATATTTTGCTTTTGGCTGCTCCTCACTCCTCTCTCATACGTATTTCTCAACCATATTTTAATGATGGTTTGTACTTCCGTCTGTGTAGCATTTTCACAGCCCTTGTTTCTTCGTATGGTTACTAAAAGAGGAGAAATATGACGTAAGGAAAAGCATTTTACGTTTTCTTCATAAATACAACTAACACTTTTTGAGACATCATTACTACTACTATCACTACTACCACTCACTATCAGAAGAATCATTAGTTGATAATAAATTATTCTGATTACTTAAATTAGGTGCAACAATAAAGGAAGTCGAAGGTAATGAATTATAATTGATAGTCTGATGGTTAGTCAATACTTTCGATACAATTTCAGATATTTTTATGACATTTTCAACATTTCTTTTCAATATTCGGTTCAATTGCCGTTTGCTTTTTGGTTTGAATTCCATATTCTTTAGGTTATAAAAACATAGGAAGATATCAGTGTTTTCACGTACCTTATTTCATCTCGTTGGGACTGCATCATTGCAATCCGCCCATAAATTCGAGCGGAAATTACACACCATATACACACTTAGTCCCTCACAATAAAATGAAGTAGGTACCTATGTTCAATTAAAATGTTAAAGAGCAATAATTGTTATCTTTCCACGATCTTTACAACCACAACACCACAAATCTTACTCAGCAATGAAATGGAAAATGGCGTCCAACGTAGAGATACCGCACCGTACTGAAGAGTAACGACTCCGACCTACCCCACGACGGGGGCATCTTGGGGTAGGTTGGAGTCCGATGCGATGCGCGTGCGCTGGTACAAGTATTCGGACTGTTTGGCGTTTGCAGATATTGCTTCACTAGTTGCTGCACATTTACTGAACTTCACTGGATGAAGTATGAGACCCTTCATTTTTGTTGCACAGAAAACTGTACAGCAACTTGTACTTTAAATAACTGCAATTCTTTGAAACGCAGTATTATCAATACAGAAACTGGTGCAGTTTTAAACACATCAATTTATGTGCTGTATTCAGGTGGCACTTGTAAATGCAGTATCTGTACAGTTGCTGTATTGTTGTGTTGTTGGGTATATATATATATATATATATATTATATATATATATATATATATATATATAATATATATATATATTATAATCTTTTGATAATTATTAGCAATAACAGGCTGGTTTGAAATCTTAAAAAACTCGATTATATCAAAAGTTGACGCCTCACACGACAATTATATATATATATAATATAATATATATATATATATATATATATATATATATATATATATATATATATATATATATATATATATATATATATATATATTATGATTAAGCATGTCTATAATGTGATTGTGCTATAATCTGCAAATTTCAAAATTTTATTATATTTCAATTCAATTAGGTATTTCATATACCTACCTATCTAGGTAGGTATACCTATTATTTGTGAACTGTGATATGTAATCTATAATGTCTGCAGACTGTTACGTGTAATTCTTATTGTATGGTAACCTATCTTTGTTAGCATAGAAAAGACAGAAATAACAAGAAACTGGTCAGTCGACAAATGCAAATATTACTTCAAATCTCAAAAAGCGAAACGCTTACGATCGACAAAGATTCCAAGTAAATATTTGTCGATTTTTAAATTTTATCATCGCCTGTTAGACTTAAACAAATATTTAGTTAAACCTTCCTCGGCGAAAGACACAATACTAACGTTGAAAGGAGAATTTTCAATTAGTCAGGGAAATGTAACCTATTAAAAAAAGGGTATCTGAAAACACGTACGCATGCCAATATTTGCGAGATAACTCGATCAAGCAAGCAGTACTTTCGAAATCTAATATTTGTTTCCAGCAGCTTCATTTCAACCAATTGGCTGATGCTATTTTCTTGTTCAATCAATATATGATTCTCATTTATTAAGTTTATGATTCACGCAAGCAATCTTCAAACTGGAAATGAACATTAATTAATGGTTTAAAATAAAACAATTGCTGCTTGAAATTCAATGAAAATAACACAAACAGTTGTTATTCATTATTTCAAATCTGTAATTGAAATGATAGATTTAGAAATATTTTATAATAATAAAAATATTTTATAATTATTGTAATCTTCATCCCAACTAAATTGTAGCTCAGATATAAGATTTATTCGAATTCATACACTGTCTCAGTAGCCGTGATCGTCTAGTGGTTAGGACCCTACGTTGTGGCCGTAGTAACCCAGGTTCGAATCCTGGTCACGGCAATGTGAATGCATTGTCACGGGGAGACGATTTTTTTTATGGAAATAATAATATTAAGTGATGGTTATTTCAACATTTAATTGTATTTCCACTCGATTACAATTAACGTAATTTTGTCTCATCCTTTCATTCTCTGCCATTGTTGAACATTGAATAAATATACCTACACTTAATTAATAGAGGAGCCTCAAGATATTATATTAGAACTTGTAGTTAGGAACTTTGTTGATCTATGTTAATAGACTTAGATGATATTTATTTTGAAAAATGATGTTAGTGCGCTTGTGAAACAGTTACGTGCTCATAACGGGAAAACCAATGTAACATTCAACGAGATAATGGACAGGCAAACATTACTGCCACTTACAGTGATATTACATTCGTGAAAAAATATTTCTGATACGCTTTGATGGATAACTACACAAAGTATTGAAGGAGTTAATGAATAATCAAAGGTGGGCCTGGGATATTGTCAAGAACGTTAGAAAATTAATAAGTTACATGTGGTTTTTTGTTCCTCATTTCACTTTACAGAATAAAGTGAATCTAAATAAGGATTATACCTACGCCTTGAAGCACAATATTGTATTATTGTTTGAATTAATCCTAATTAATCAATCTCAATTACACCCAGTATATATATATATATATATATATATATATATATATATATATATATATATATATATATATATATATATATATATATATATATATATATATATATATAATTCAGTGGCGGCTCGTGAGGTTTTGGTTTGAGGAGGCTACAAGAGGTGTTAAAAATACACATAGGCGAAAATTTTTAGGATTTCAAGTCAATATAATTTAAAGAAAATCAAAGTAAAACAAGCACCCTATGCTATTAATGTGTTATCACTTTCGAGTGTCTACCTTGAGACCTACAACTCCTATTTACAATATTCACAAAAATTCTTCTCAGCCAATTAATCAATTCATCTATTCATCAAATTTTTTCTTTCACATAATAGGTACCTACCTACCTACTTAACGAAATTTTTAACAGCTGGTGAGAGCAATGATCTATAATATCCTCATAAATTTTTTTGTCTTTCGCCAAAAGTTTTACCAATTCCTTTTCAATAGACAACAAACTAATATTTTTCAAACGATCCTGGCTCCTTGAATTTCGTAAGTAAGTTTTAATTCTCTTAAGAGTGGAAAACGAGCGCTCTACGGAAGCTGATGTCACCGGGATAGAAACAATTAGACATAAGAGTTTATAAACTTGGGGTAATTCTTGATTCAAATCATTATCAAAAAGATATTTAATAGTCCTCACATGATTTTCATTTTGCCCCAAAATTTCATTGTCATTATAAACAACACACAGTTCACTTTTTTATGGCCACCTTATCAAAAAAAGTGTATTTTTGACATAAATTTTCCAAAAGGTTATATGGAAAATTAGCCGAAAATCCGGTAAACAAATTTTTATTGAGTAAGCCGAAGAAATGCAGTTCTTTCAAATCAGAGAACCTTATTTCTATTTGTCCCCTAATAGTAACCAAAATTTCATAAAATAATTTGCTTATAGTGGAAGCTCCATATCTGCGTAACTGAATTTTCTTTCGTTTTTGGGCTAAATTGAGTCGTATCATCAGTAGTTTGAAATACAGAAGAAATAGTTTTTTAAAATAAACTTCTGCACGAAATTCTGAAATTTTTTCCAAAAGAAACTTGAGCCGATTTCGTGAGTAAATTACATCTGAAAACTTGTGCTGTAAGATTTGAAAAACTATTTCTGTTTGTTCAAAAATTAATTTAAAGATGTTTAAAAAATATATAAATTCCTTATCTTGTAAGTAAGATATTAATCCGCGTGCTGTATTTAAAGTTACTTTATCGGTGAAAAATTCCTCACTTTCAACTATAGAATTAAATCCTCAAATCCTAAGCAGCCCCAAACAGAGACATTTTCACTAGTAAAAAGTAAATACTGCCAACAAAATAATTTATTTTATTCCTGTGATCCGGTTAGGCAAGGATGTCTCTCATAATGTATTAAAACCGCGGTTTTGTTTTCTGTTACGCTGCACCAAATTGTTTAATTCAGGGGTAGGTTTTTTTGTTTTTATCAAAACTTTATCCTCATAACTTAGGGCACTAAAGTTATGGGATAACAAATATTCCACTAAGTCACCATTGAAATTTTTGAAATTAATTTCAGTAATCAAACTGATTTTAAAACAATACGCGTAACGCGAGCTGATTCTGGCGTCCATTATTCAGACAGTACGAATTAGGATCATACTACGATTCGATCAACGACTTTACTCGATGTCAGGAAGATTCTATAGTTGTGATTGGTCGACATTTTATAAGACTGGACTTTATCGGTGTTGCCATGTACATGTGTTTTGGTTTTCTATTTCAATGAAGTATTCATTCGGAGTATTTGTTTTTGAGTGGTGTGAGTTTGCTTTTCTATGGCAGGCATAATGAACGTTGAGAATATACCCTTCTAAGCTTTCCGCAGCGTTGCCACAAATCTTGAAATGAATGAAATGCAGTCAATGTAAATACCTTCTATCTTAATTAATAAATTATATTATATAATGTAGGTTGAAAGGAAGGTAGGTGCATAAAATAATATGATTTTGATTAATATGAATATGCTGAATGCTGACTATTCAATATAATATATATATTAGTGATACACGGAATATTATTGAGGAGGCTTAGCCTCCTTAGCCTCCTTTGACTAGCCGCCCCTGATATATATATATATATATATATATATATATATATATATATATATATATTATATATATATATATATATATAATATATATATATACAGGGTGTCGCACCGGGAACTGAATCGATCGATATAGAACAAAGTACAGATCAGAAAATTTTGAAAATTTAGATGAATACTAATGTCGGTGTGGCCAATCCAACCAAAATAATTACAAGCAGCTGGCACTTCTGCTTATACCGGAAGTCGATACCAACTTGCTTATTTCAAATAGAACACCATATATATTTTAGGGTTTTCGAAAAGAGCATAAAATTCCGAGTCGAAAATGTAAAACATACCTTATGCCTAAACCTAGCCGTTTCAGAGATATTTGACATTTTATAGAAAATTTGACAGGTGCAACGGTTTACAAGAACCGGTATAACTTTCTTCCTGTGGAAGATACTCATTTGCTTCTTGTCGCATGAAAAGAACACAAGAAGGACTACGTTCTGCAACTGAAATGAATTCACTAATATCATACCAAGTGTTCCGTTTTTTGCGTTACATTTCGTCAACTTCAAACCGCGAAAACTTGTTTAGGTCAAATGGAACACCCTGTATTTTTTTACGTCAAGTTGTCATTATCTTATGTCAAAAAATGCCAGCACGTTTAAATTATACCCACGAAGACTTTTTAAATTTGTTCATTATTTATGGAGAATGTATTAAAGTAATATATATTTTATTTGGGGAACTATTAAAAATAAAGTTTATGAGAGTCCATTAGAAACCATTGAAGATTGTATGCAAAGAGTAAGAAATGCCTTTCAAAACATATCACATGATTCAATTAGAAGAGCTACCCATGAGGAACTAATCCGAAGGTGCGAAAAATGTGTCGAGGTTCGAGGGCGGAATTTGGAGCATTTATTAAATTAAAATGAAATGATATTTCAAATTGATCTTATCTCTGCTATTTTAGTTCATGACATATCTTCAATTCGATTAATACGAATGTTACAGTGTTAGTGTTATTTTCCGTTTTTCTGAATATCGAGTAGCAAATGTGCTGCAAGTTCTTGATATTACTTTATTACATTCTCCATAAATAATAAACAAATTTAAAAAGTCTCCGTGGGTATAATTTAAACGTGCTGGCATTTTTTGACATAAGATAATGACTGATTGTTTCTAATCATGGCTATTTTGATGAAATGATTATTACAACTATTCATGAATTTCTAATGAAATCACAAATAATTCAACAAGTTGTAACCTTAACCCCCACAATGCTAATATCAGAACAAAGGGAATTCAATTTTACACAACTTGACGTAACAAAATACAGGGTGTTCCATTTGACCTAAACAAGTTTTCGCGGTTCGAAGTTGACGAAATGTAACGCAAAAAAACGGAACACTTGGTATGATATTATTGAATTAATTTTAGTTGTAGAACGTAGTTCTTCTTGTGTTCTTCCCAGGTAGCACATGACGTCTATATGACGTCAAAAGGACGTCACTACATATGTCCAAATGACGTCAAATATACGTCCAATATGACGTCAAAACGACGCCGTAATGTCACATCCAATAGACGTCATATTCTGACGTCCATTGGACGTCTAATTTGAAACTAAATAGACCTAAAATGGACGATATAACGACCTCAAAAAGACGTAAAATATGGACCACAAAAAAATTCTACATTTATTTATATATCTGCACAACTTGGGTAGTAATTGTACATATTTACAACTTGATCATTTTCTTCTGTCCTCTTTTTCGGTCTGGTGCATGCTTCAGCCATGTCTTTATTATATCCTGTATTTCATCTAAGGAAGCCCTCTCAATTTTGAATTATGTTATTTCTGGAAATTAAGATTACAAATTAGCTAGTTCTATCAATTTCCTATTTTTCAAAACACTTATGTACATAGGGTGATTCAGGTTTTAGTGCTCAAACTTCAACAAAGTGCTTTATTGATCAAAATATTAGGAAAGTTTATACAATGATTTTATAAACATATATATTATAAACGTTATTTAAATTTTTATGGCCAACAAAAAGACATAATAACAATTTTTGATCAGCCTTTATATATATTATTGAATTTAGCAAGTATGGTCAATAATTTCTCATCAATTTTCAAGGTTTGATCAAATTTTCAAAATACATGTACATTATTTGATATCTTGTTTTCATAAAATAAGATTTAAATTCAACTTACTACTAAGTGCATTGTTCAGACTAAGTTCCGAGAATATTTTCTTGCCTTTCTTTTTATTTTTAATGGCGTCAACCACTTTTCATGAACTACTACGAGTCCTACGCCGCCTGTTTCATCAAGTTGCAGAACGCAGTACACAATTATTTCACCTAGTTCGCTGATAGTAGAATAAAACACACAACACAACTAAAACAAGTTACAAAAGAAAAAGTGTAGCCATAGTAGTAAGTAGTTCCTTGTATATCATATAAATAAACGCCTAACCACAACACAACTTTCTGTCTTTCTGTAGCGTAGCGTAGGACTAGGAAGGAAGTATACGACAGTTTGCCGGCAGTGTTGCCAGAGTGACAAGGCTGAAAATCGCCATCAACTATGATGTAAATTAAAAAACTGAGATGAGACGAGTTGTAGTCGCGTTTTGCAAATTTTTTATATTACCGACGAATGTACTCTTCTAAAGTATTCGACTTTTCTCCATAAAATAGTAAGTCGGTCAGTCGCCAAAGTGAATCATTTTTGGACAATCGTCGCCAAGTCAACATTTTCGAGATTTGTCGCCGTGAATGGCAACGTGGTCTGCCGGTAACAAAGGTATATAACTTATCGGTAATTATGTCAGAGGCGTCAGGTGTAAAAAAACGAAATCTCTTAGAAATTCAAGATAGAACTGACATTTGGAAAAATAAAATAGTATTAAATTCATTAATATTAGGCTTATTTTCTTAAATTTTAATTAATTTTTTAATTTGAAAAATACACAGTTTGTTTTTTAATAATTTTATTTGATAGAGTACTGATTTGTAACAGCAAAACATAGGTAAAGATACTAATCAATTTTACCAATGAATTTTGACCCGGATCACTCAATTTTGAATTAAAGACCTTTATGAGACGCCTAAAAGACGTCTAAAAGTTGACGTCTAAACCATGTCTTAAAAATGACGTTATAGAGACGTCATTTTTTGGTCACCGGACGTCAAAGACCAAAAATGACTAAGAATTGACGTCTTATAGACGTCAATAACGTCATGTTGGCTACCTGGGTTTTCATGTGACAAGAAGAAAATGAGTATCTTTTACAGGAAGAAAGTTATACCGGTTCTTGTAAACCGTTGCACCTGTCAAATTTTTTATAAAATGTCAAATATCTCTGAAACGGCCAAATTTAGGCATAGGGCATGTTTCACATTTTCGAATCAGAATTTTATGCTCTTTTTGAAAACCCTAAAATATATAGGGTGTTCTATTTGAAATAAGCAAGTTGGTATCGACTTCCGGTATAAGCGGAAGTGCCAGCTGCTTGTAAATATTTTGGTTCGGTTGGCCACACCGACATTAGTAACCATCTAAATTTTCAAAATTTTCTGATCTGTACTTTGTTCTATATCGATCGATTCAGTTCCCGGTGCGACACCCTGATATATATATATATATATATATATATATATATATATATATATATATTATATATATATAAAGATATAAAAATATATATATATATATATATATATATATATATATATATATATATAAATATATATATATATATATATATATATATATATATATAATATATATATATATATATATATATATATATATATATATATATATATATATATATATATATATATATATATATATATATATATATATATATATATATATATATATATATATATATATATAATTCTAAAATCTCCACTCATTACATACAGTTTATATATTGCTGTGTCATAACACAACGATTCAGGAAATGATCTGCAATGAATATATTTCTATCTATAAATAGTTATTTACCCTACCTAGAAGGGAACCGAGTGATACTTACCAGTTGAAGACGTAGTTCAGCAAGGGCTGGAAAAATAGCCCGACACTTGCTTCTCGAGCTGCGTGTTATATTTTTTCTACAGCAGTTCTCTCAAATAAAAAGAAACTCTGATGAGCTGCAGAGCTCCATCACTAAGGTTTTATTTTGCGCGCGAAATGCATCGCGTCGAGATGCGATTCTAACGAATTGAATTATATTTGGAAAAATCACGCTTTAATAGCAAATCGAATTGAAAATAATTTAATTCATAAAAAAAATTTGAGAAGTGCATAGTGGCAGAGGAAAAAAGTTGAAACTAAGGAGGAACGTACTTCTACATTAACTCAATCCACGTACCAAATTTCAATCCACAATTGTGAAAAAATGTTTAGGGAAGTGCATCCTGTACTGATAGCGAAGCAGGTCGCGATGAGATTTGAACGGAACAGCCTCCGCGCGGGCAGCGCGATTGAGGAAAATGGTTGAAAATACCCAAAGGCACTTCCCCAACATCAACACTACGTACCATGTTTAAACTCTCTAACTCAATTTGCAGAAGCGGTGGAGTTTGGCAAATTTTCAAAAACCTCGAAAAAACAAGAAATATCTACGTGAAAATTGCGGCGACTGAAAAAATGTAACCAAAATTTGGTAGTTTCATTCTGCAATGAAAACAATCTCAGATAATAGTTATTTACACTACAAGGGAGGCAAGTGATCTTTACCAGTCAAGGACGTAGTTTGCGCCCGAGCGTCAGCGAGGGCTGGCAAAATAGTCCGAGACTGGTCAAGAATACTGCCTCCCGAGTTTTGTATTATATTTTTTCTACTCCACTTGAATAAAAAAAAATTTTTTTTTTATTCTTTAATTTGAGCAATTCAATTGAAATAACCTGTATGTATGACAGATCTACAAAAGCCTAGTGTCCCTTGACACAACTGATGGTTATGAAATGGTTGTTATGAGATTCCCAATCAAACAAAAGTTCTGTCAGTGTCAATTTAAAAATTGTCATAATGGATGTAGATTAATTATTATTTCCCAGAGGGAGGTAAGTATTTACTTACCTCCCTAGGGAGGTAAAATGTACTTACCTCCCCCAAATCAGTTTGATAATGGAGAACCTACTTACCGAATAAGGAGTAGAAAAAAATATTTTATCATTTGATGTGATACGTACAGCTGGAGATGTGAATATGCACCGGGAAGGATATTTATACGAAAATTAGAAATATCTACTTAAAAAGGGCGGCCCGGCGATTGCAGAAATTTACCCAAATTTTGATACTTTCGTTCTGCAACTGAAACAATCCCAAGTATCAAATTTCAGCTCATTCGACTCGATGGGTGACAGATATGAGAAATTTTTCGAAAATCGTGGTCTAAGAGGTCTAAAACGTATGGGAAAAATACTCCCGCACCTGACTGTTTTCCTTCGATACACTGCAATAGATAGTTATTTTTGTATCTAGTGCGCGAAATGCTACTTTGGTGATCGAGAACTGATTTTTGTTAACGAGGCGCAGCCGAGTTAAAAAAAAATAGTCGAGTTCACCAAAGTATTTCGCGCATGAGATGCAAACAAAATTTTTTCTACAAACGTCAAAAATATTGTTCTAAAATAAGTAACATGCTTAGCTTAATATGAAAAATAGTATTGAACTGGCTTAAACTGTTTTTCCAAATCAAGCAATTACTGTAACTATGGAAATAAAATTGCATTTGTTGACAATTATTTCAGTGACAGTTCTTGATAATTATTTTGGAGTGACTTTTCATTCGCGTCAATTTCGTGCGTGATGTTTATAAACTGTAAAATATTGGAAATTTCGAGCGACGATGAAGTAAGCAGTACCCCACCTAACTTGACCGATGCGGCCAATTCAGTAATTTCGAATCTTTTACCGGAGAAATCGAGGCGCCAGGGGCCTCGGTAGACCAGCGGTGAGCGACTAACGCCTAGTACCGTTTGTTGACCGAGGATGTGGGTTCGATTCCCACCTTGCTCTTGGGTGTTGTATATGTCCGTAATTCAGTGGTTATTAAATAATTTAAAAATGTTGGGTAATGTACACAGATTACAAGCCCATTGGCCGTTCGGAACCGGCGTTAAACTGTAGGTCCCTCGAGTTAAAAAAAAAAAAAATCGAGGCGCCAGTATGAAAATGCATCAGCAATTTAAAGAGTGGTGTGAAGCAAATAAAGCCAGAAAAATATCCGAAAATGTGCTGTTGGCATATTTTGCAGAGAAGTCTAAGAAGCTGAAGTCTTCCACGTTATGGGCAATAAATTCTATGTTGAAAGCAACACTCAATGTTAAAGAAAACGTGGATTTTAAGAAATTTACCAAGTTGATTCCATAGTTGAAAAAATTGTCAGTTGGAAACCATCCTAAGAAATCTAAGGTATTGACTAGAGAGGAAGTTGAACAATTCATAAGAGAGGCAGATGATGTTGGTTAAGGTAGATTTTTGATGATTGTTTTATGTGTTTTTTAAATTACTGATTTCCTTTTAGGTTGTTTTAATACTTGGTATTTCGGGTGCTTGCCGCCGTGAGTAACTCACTAAAATGACGGTCGATGACATAGAGGATAAAAAAATTTCATTTTGATTGTTAAAGTACCCGATACAAAAACGAATATACAACGAATTTTTACAGTTTCAAATTTAGATTATACTGACATTTACCGAAAATATGCGGCTCTTCGTCCAAGTTATGCTACCAGTCGCCGATTGTTTTTGAAGTATCAAAATAAGAGATGTTTTAACCAAGTTGTTGGAATAAATAGTATTGGAAAGATGCCTAGCTTAATAGCAAAACACCTAAAATTACCAAATCCTGATGCCTACACGGGCCATTGTTTTCGGAGAACATCAGCCACACTCCTTGCTAATACGGGGGCAGATATATGTGTTTTGAAGCGACATGGAGGATGGAAATCTTCGACTGTGGCCGAAGGATACGTGGAAGATTCTATCAACAATAAAATTCAAATATCAAATAAAATTTTAGACTCTGTAATTTCAGGATCAAGTGCTGTCACCTCTACGGCAGTTGCTTGCAAATCAAAAATGGATAGTCTTCCAACTCCCAAAACTACGATATCACGAGCTGAATTTGATTTATCTGGTTTAGGAATAAATAATATTTTTATAATAAATAATATTTTATTAATAAATAATAAACAAAATTAGGTAGTGTTAAATTTTCTCACGCTTTGAAAGCCTTAATTATTGTTATACATTAATAAATCAATGATTTCTTGGATTTTTGCTTGATTGAGGAACATAAAGGTTAAAATATAAAAATCCCATATAGTTTACATGCAGTGTGCGAAGTAAGTATTTCGCACACTATTTCGCGCACGGTGTCATGGTAACGAAGGAAAATGAAAAAAAGGGTCACTTCGCATATTGTTGTCAATGCGCGAACCTTGTCATTTTTTGACGTTTGTAGAAAAATGTATTTTATGGGATAAAATACGGCTAAAAACTGTTTTAGGATTATATAATTTGAGTGACGACACTCATATAAAATTTGTCAATCAGTCCTGTGACATTAGGATTTTAAATCTGTCATTCATACATAGTATTTAACTTAACGCCCTAGGGAGGTAAAACGGTCTTTTTTTTTGTTTGTTTTCATATTTCATGGTTTGCAGCCACAAACCATGAAATATGAAATATAATTCTGACAGATTGATGGGTCATTAATTTTTTTTCATCTGATTGCAATTCTTCACTGAATGAATTGTCGAAAATTCCGAAATACGTGTTTCA
>JARQZK010003619.1:377500-397500 GCA_030704885.1 Cynegetis impunctata
GTGTTTGGCCTGTATTGAAAACAAAATGTTGGGGATATTATTCCATAGCCCGTAGAAACTTGTTATATAATAAAGTCTTTCATGTGGCAATCGAGCGAAAGTTATAACTGGAGGCTATTTAAGGTCTTTTGAAAAACGTTCATTAACAGAAAATTTATGGTATTACTCTTTTCAATTCATGAAGGGAAGACTTAATTCAATACGATAAATATTTTAAAATAACTTTGTTGCAGTACCTTATACTTACCCATTTTTAATCCATGAAATTTCATGAAATGTTTCAAAAAGTCTTAGACAATCATAATAAAAAATGTACAATGCAAATTGTTTGTATTGACATAGATAAACTTCATTAAGTTATATTATTGAAAACATTTTTTTCCGCTAACGTTAAAAAAATGACGACTTTTTTAACCTCAGTTCTTATGTTGGAGTTTGATTTCACAGACGTCATTTTGTTTTTCCGCAAACATCAAAAAATGAGGCCTTTTTTAACCTCAGTTCTCGATGTTGGAGTTTGATTTCACAGACGTCATTTTGTTTTAACTTTTTTGTCCGGCCGTGAGCCTACAAAAAAGTACACTTTTTTGTACGCTCACGGCAATTTCAAGAACGTCGGGCGGCGTACAGTTGGGTTCCGAATCCGATATAATGTAATCTGTAAGAAAAATTTTATATATTTTAATAAAACAAGTCATTTCTTAATACTCGGATACTTACTAAAAACGCAATAGTTATTTAATAAACTAGTTTATTAATGACAGCGATTAATGGTTGAGATATTTTAACGCATGAGCGGAGCGAGCACGTTAATAGTTCGAGACCATTAATCGCTACATTAATAAACGAGTTTATTACAAGATTTTTTCGTCGACCTCATCATGAATTGAGTATAAATTCCTGATTGAAATAAATTTTTATTATGCATGACAGATACACTTGACACAATATAAATTTCTATGTTCATTTTGATATATTTATATTTAAACGATGGAACAATTTGAGAAATTCATAGATGGAATATTAGACATGTGACATTCTGAATAGTTACCTACAATATCCGATAAGGAATATGTGGAACTGGTGAAAGCTGAAGTGTTATTTACTTTCGAACGATTATTGCATAAAATTTTTTCCGCAGTTTCTACTTTATTTTGTATAGAGTTAAATTTTTCGATTTGAATTATGAATTCCTTTTCTCTGTGGAATAACAGTACATACACAGAATAATTCAACTATTCCGTGCTGAACACTTCTGTGTTTGGTTGCCCATGACAATCATACATTAAAATAGGAGAAATTGCACACTAAAATGGGTCATTAATGATCAATTTCGTGTACGTTAAAGTAAGCTTTTATTTAGAGGTCGACGGAAAAGTCCTATAATGCGTAGATAAGTGACTTTTAATGTTCCTGACAGTTATTTTGTTGAGTTGTCAAATTTGTGTTGCCTTGACATCTACAAAACCAGTAAGCAAAGCAATGTTGTTTTACGTTTCTTCACGTCTAATCCTTTTTAAAAATATTAATTTAATTCTATCGTTTGAACACCGTTTGCGAAAAAAATCGCATGGTTTATTCGGAGAAAAGAACTTTTTGTGGCTCCTCTAAAACTGTAACATTTAGACTCGCCACAAAAATGTCACTTTTACTCCTAATAAAACAATGTACTATTTTTTTGATTTTTGTACATTGATAGAACTGAATCCTTGGTATCATAGTTTATACAATTTGTTAATTATCTGTTTGGTGGTCTATTGTTCTCTATATATTGGGTTTCAGACTCGATTTTGGATGTCAGCTTTTACTAGGATTACAGATGTATTATAATATCAATATCCAGTGCCAGATTTAGGGGGCATACTGGGAATGTAGCGCCCGCCCCCCATCATTTTTTTGAATTATTACCATTAGGGATTGAGATAATTGAGAAAAAAAAACAATAACAATTGAAATGTATTATAAAATTGAATGGTAGTTGAGGCGTTACAACATTCGCATTATGTAAACAAAATCACACATGGAACATGAAAATTTTTAAGAAAATAACTTCACGATCTTTATTTCCGAGAGGTCCAACTTCTTCATATTTAAATCAAGATTGTTTAACACTGAACTCGTAAAAAAGACATAACCATGCCGCTTATGAATAAAATAATAAACTGTCAAATCAAAATGAAAAATTTGTTTTGTGGATAGGCAAGCAACAGCGACCTGAATAGTCCCTACGCGTATGCATGGAGGTTTCAGTTCTTTCTCAAATCGATGTAAAAGAACCTCACCGTTATGAAACAGGTTGAAAATTTACGAAATAATGGTGGAAAATTGAAACAACTGTTTATTAATTCGAAAGGAGAAGAAAATGTTTGAAATTACCATAGATAATATAAACTCAGTTCTCATGCAAATTTTCAGCTTTCTAACTAGGTAAATTTGGAGTAGCTGTAGATATGTGCAATGCTTGAAATCCCGAACAAAAAATGGCAGCGAATTGAAAATAAAATGAAACAACTGAAAAACAATTTTTCAAAATTCACCGCACTCATTTATAAATTTTCAGTCCTTTGAGTCAATTTGCAAGTAAATTAGAGGAGAAAATGGTCTTTTTTCGAACTAGCCCCTTTCAAAGACAACTGAATTCTGAATATATTATTTATTATTAGTTTTCGCATCTGTCACCTCTGGTTTGAAAAATTTTCGATGATGCACATAATTATAGGAATTGAATAATATTGATTACTAGTCTTCATACCAATATTTCCTTTTTTTGCAGATAACAAAAGACATAGATTAAATGTAGATAGCACTCCATTAGAGGAAACTGACTCCGACCAAGAAGAAGCTAAAAGAAGTCGTCACTCGTCTCCCTTGATTCCTCAACAATCTCTTCCCTCTGCACCGTCTCCATCACCAGACCCAGTTGATAGTCCCGATCCAGACTTAGACGTGGAGGATGATGCCCAGGGAGAAGCTCCTGAAAATTTATCACTTAAAAAATCAGCGAGTCCAGAATCATCACAGCAGCAAACTCTGAATTTCTCCCCATATCCACCATTCAATCCGTTTCCTCAGTTTCCTACACAATTTGTTGGTCAGAGATCTCCGATTGACGTATTGCTCAGAGTTTTTCCCAATAGAAGAAGATCAGACGTAGAAGCCATTTTACAAAGGTATGAGGAATATTTCAGTGAATCATGAAAAAAAAAGATTTAACCAATTCTTGAAAACTTCTTTCGAATCAAGTGAGGGGCGCTCAATTCTGATCTACAATAATTACAGAATACTACAACTGTTAAATTCATTCCAAATGTGCAAGAATAGAGATATTTAATTATCATTCTTTGAAATTTATATAACATTGGTAGCTCCCTGGACGAAATCATTTTTTAAAAAAATTTTTCTTTAAAATGATTTATTTACAGTTTTTCAGAATAATCGCGTTATAATCTTTTTTTTTTGTATGTATTTTATGTTGCAATTGGTTTGAAGCTCTAACTTTCACTCAGAACAGTTTCCATTATTTCAGATGCAAAGGTGATGTACTTCAAGCCATGGAGTTGATGGTAAGTGGTGCAACAGAAGAAATGACAACTCCTTCCGCGTTTTCACCCTTGGGACCTCCGCCAAATTTCCACAGGTTCAGTCCTTCTAGAAGGTTCTTGACAGCACCGTATGCAGGTACTGGATATCTACCGACGGTGATAAGACCTCCAGCAGACTATGGTATGCCAATGGTAGGAAATGTCCATGATATTTATAACAGTGATAAAATGACAGCTTCTTCTCCTGGTTCAAATACGGGTTCAGATAAAACATCTTATTCAGAGTAGATTCTATATTTATGTCATCGACACTGTTGACTCAATACTGAGCATTTTTTGAGAAAGAGGAATTATTTTTGACAATCCTTCTTGCTGGAACATGCGTAACAATTTTTGATGATAATAGTTTTAACTAATATTGGAAAAGGCAATATATTCATGTAGTCGACGTCATTCGTTTGAGTATTCTATTTTTGTGAGGGTGATGCTTGTAAGAATAACTTGAGAGGTTATAACTGCTTTTCAATTCTGGTAAACAATTGTGTCAAAAATTGTAAATGATAAATACAAATATTGACATAGAACACCTTATACAATCATGAAATTCAATTAATCGAAAATGTTTTTATACTGGGTAACTAAAATTTTCTTGACCACATGCTTATTATCTCGATAAAGGTAATTTCAATTTCATAATTATGAAATTAATCGAATTCGATACCCTCCACTCTATATTGGAAGAAAAATTTCATTCGATCTGAAGAAATAAAAGATTAGTAGCTTTGTTTGAAGCAGCTATCAAAAGCTATTTCAGTGAATGTGTGCAATACTTCACCAATATCCACTCGACTGAAACTTTCTTTTTGAGTACTTTTCTCTAATTAACTGAATAAGAATAAATAGTTGGGAAGCTCAAATAAATTCTCAGTTCGAAAATCTCATTGAAAAGACTCAACAATTAAAGACTCACCAGTTGAAATTTTACGCACCAGCAAACAGATCAGAATTTAATTTAAAATTACTACATGTATTCCAACGGAGTCTCGGACCCCTCTAGATCTCATTCAACTACCCCCTTACCACCCCTGTCCACAGTTTCATCAACCAGACTTGAATGAATACATGAAGCTAGTTATTAGGTCTCTATTGTTGGCCTGTAGCTACCAGATCATATAAATTACATTATAAACAGTGGCGTGTGTACGGATTCATTGTCAGCGATAAACTGTGGTTATTTTCCCCTCATTTGTTAAATGTTCCTAAATCTTTTATTGCGATCTGTTCGGAGGTTATTTATCATCGGAAAGCTGAAACCAATTCGAAATCCCGCAGTACAGTTCAAAATTTTAATAACTTGCTTATTATTGCCTATCTAGTCACAACGAACTGAATTAATTGAATTACAGTTTAGTCAATATATGTATATATATATATATAAATATATATAAATATATATATATATATATATATATATATATATATATATATATATATATATATATATATATATATATATATATATATATATATATATATATATATATATATATATATATATATATATATATATATATATATATATATATTTATAAAGATAATACTCCATTGAGAAAATCCATTTGAAAAGTTGATGATTCAAATGTTGAATCTAAACTCTCCAACGGAACTAGTTTCATGAGACTCGACGACATGGAATGCCCATTCATCCTTCAAGGGATAATGTAGAAAAAATCGACATCTGGGTCACACTATATATATATATATATATATATATATATATATATATATATATATATATATATATATATATTAGTATGTTCAGTAAATTTTCAAATCAACATTGTTTATTCAAAAAAATGTGAATTATTTCCTCCCTCACATATTGGAATTTATTTACATATACACTATATATATATATATATATATATATATATATATATATATATATATATATATATATATATATATATATATATATATATAGTGTATATGTATATAAATTCCAATATGTGAGGGAGGAAATAATTCACATTTTTTTGAATAAACAATGTTGATTTGAAAATTTACTGAACATACTAATACAGATCGCATTTGCAACTCCTATCACTCTTGTATCGCTTATTGAAGAAATATTTTTGATATGCTTTATCTTACATCTATACGATGTAAGTTACAATTTAATATTTTATAATAACAAAACAAAATTATACTATACAAATTTCAGGTTATTTAAACCACTCATTCTATTAATCTATATTTAAACTATAAATTTTAAGGAAATGAACCGGAATTTCCTAAAATCGCAATTTATCAAAATATGAAAGCATTTGTCTCTTACTGAATAATTGATTTGCACTATTTACTTTAGAATCCTTCAGAAGTAACATAATCTATTGACTAGCAGTTTGGTATACCAATAATCCATATTCCGTCAATGTATTATTCAATTTTTTGTTACAGCATATTATAAAAATTGGTATTAACCAGTGTCTTAATGTAAATCATATATTCATCAAGCATCAACCTCATTAATAGATATAATTTCAGTGAAAAAGTCTCGCAAAATATAAATGTGCTTAAATGATTTATATAATGTAACTGATTTTGTATTATATTTTGTAAATAAATATCCATACATTTTGAATGTACTTAAAATTAATGATTATATATGAAGAATTGATGTTTCTCATCTAAAATAAAAAACTAATCAGATAAGAATATGTAAATAGATGTGTACAATATTTGTTCAAAGCAGTAGTATATTAATAAAGAAAATATTTGATTTCAGTACCTAATAATCAATTAATCTGGTAGTACCTGTATAATATATGTATATGTAATAAAGTAGGCCAAATCGTTGAGAAGTTTAATGTATTGAATACAAAGTCAAATAAATTCTTGAAATTCAACAATTTTGTCTTCAATAAACTAGTTGATTAGAGCCCATACCTAAATTTTTGTTGACTTATATAAGAACGAGATCATCATAGTTCTTGAACAACACTGTGTAGATAATCAAGGTAAGTTTATCATTAGTTCAATATAATTATATAAATTGATTTCGGTTTGAATGACTTGACATTAACTCCACTTATAAAAGTGCTATCCATTCATAAGATAGTCGCTGATATCTTAGTCGTGTGGTCATATACGAGTAGGTAAATCGAATGTATGAAGAATCTAATCATATAATGATAATTGATAACACCTGCAAAAAATGTTTTATTTAAGAATTAACACAAAATTGGTACTCTTCAAATTGGTGAACATATATAGGTACCTGAAACATTTTACTTTTCAGCTAGCAGTGCGTTTTGTAACTTATAACCACTACCAGAACAATGCAGAGGAAAATGAGTATTATAGCATTTCCAATTATAAGGCATATGAGTACTTTTTCTTTCTCTGTTAAAGTGAAATTCATAATCTCATATAAAATGATGAAGCAACTTATTGAACATCTCTATAATTATTTTTATTCTCCAATAGAGCTACTTCATTCGAAATGTTTGACGTTAACTGTCACAACCTTTTATCAAATTCTGCGGTGCCTTCTAGACAAGCAAACATATTCATTAAATATGCTTGGTGACTGAAGTCGATATGACACATATTTCAACATGAAAGTTAATTCCGAAAGTGATTTTTCACGGGTTGGGTAGGAACTGCGAGTCCAGTTAAATCACATTTGCTTCGTGTTATGTACCTACAATGTTTTATCAGTTTCTTATGAATAATTTTCGACGTATCCCTCTGCTACATTGGTTGATTTCCATCCTCCGTGTGTCATTAAGTTGGTTCTCATCGACAATATCGACAAAGGTTCTTTCGATTTTCGTTCTAGAATTAGGAATTTTAATCACTAACATGGTTGTCTTATCTTCTCTATTATACAAATTCATTTTTTCTCCGATCGTGGGAAAAGTGACAATATTTTGACCTGTTTTCTAATGGCAAAGCTCAACATTCCAGAATAGTGGTCAGTTGCTAAGCAATTTGAAAATAACAGTGCGGTAATATTCTTACCGCACTGCTGTAGCGTGCGGTAATGTAACAAATGGATTATTACATTAAAATGAAACAAAGTATGGTTTTAATTTTTATAATAATTGTTGGTAATATTTACATTTTTTGTATCCTGTAACTTGACGTTTTAAAACTGCCCTCAGTTTTTGGTACTGGGCAATATTAATATTATTTTTAAAAGACAAAGTTGATCGAAGCATGGAATAATGTGCCCACAACGTCGAAAATTTCATTGTTTTAGCCAATTCAGCAACATACGCAGTACATTCTCAGAATAGGATACACTGTTGTTTTTTCTACAAAAATTCATGAAGCGTTGGTACGCAAGTTCATACTTCTCTCTGGATTTCGCCGGAAGTAAATTAAGTGAAGCTACGTTCGCGGCTTCTACTAGTTCAGGAGCCGTGCAAGACAACAAATAATCACTATCAGTGTTCATGTTTACTAATTCTTTTTTAATTCCTTATAAAATACAACGAATCAAACAAAACCGGCTTTGAAATTATTTTACTTTTGTCATAACAGAGTAATTTCCATAGTTACCACTTCTATATTTCAATATGAACATAGAGAAACCTATTTAAACTTACTTGATTACATCTCTGATGAAATATATTTTAATTAATTTTTTAAATGTAAATCAATGATCGGAGAAAAAATAGTATGTATAATTCGTGGGAAAAGCATATTCCCAAACTCCTGTGTTAATGATCACAGTCGTTTGGGAATATTATACTTTTCCCACTAATTATACAATATACTATTATGGAACTCTTAACGATCAAAAGCGCTTTACAAACCAATTATTAATGCAATCTAAAATTAAAATTGAAAATAGTCATAAGGATTAAGAGGAATTTCAACTAATTATATTACCTTTGTTATTAGGAAGATATTATCTCCTGCATCTGAAAAGAATTGATCTATTTGTTTTTTATTCTATTCTTTTGATCAATGGATTTTCTTTTAAGAAAAGCAATAGCTTTTCGATAGCTCATATCTGTTCTATTTTTCATATTCATTGTGGACTTGAGCATCGAGTAATTATTTTCGGATTTGAAAAGCGACATTTACATGACAAGAGCTGTCGTAATACAATATAAAGTTCATGTTACTGTCAAAGTTGCCTACATGGATACTCAAAATCGAATAACAAGAAGAAAGATATCGTTTGGAAAGTGAAAAAAGTCCCAGAAATAGTTACTTTCGGTACCATTTGTGTGAAGTGGTATTTTCGATTTACATCATACCTAAAATTTTATTTTCGAGACGGCTTAGGAAAAACATTATTTTTTGTGCAATAGCACACGAAGTGAGTATTTCGCGTCATCAACACAGTCCCCGAAATTCAATTTCCCAGCCAAACTAAACTTGCAAATTTGACATGTCTAAAATAAGACAAAGACAAGGTTATTATTCTTTATTGAACACAGCAATAGCTTCTAAATTAACAAGAAATACTTATATTAAGTTTAAATAAAAAATAGTATACTGTATAATTAGTGGGAAATGCATTATATTCCCAAACGACTGTGATAATTACCAGACGACGAGCGTAGCGACGAGTCTGGTAACACAGGAGTTTGGGAATATGCTTTTTCCACGAATTATACATAACTATTTTTTGTTCGATCGTTGATTTATATTTAAAAAATTAATTTAAAAATATTTCATTCAAGATGTAATCAAGTAAGTTTAAATAGGTTTCTCTATATTCATATTGAAATATAGAAGTGGTAACCATGGAAATTACTTTGTTATGACAAAAGTAAAATAATTTTAAAACCGGTTTTGATTGATTCGTTGTATTTTATAAGGAACTAAAAAAGAATTAGTAAACATGAACACTGATAGTGATTATTTTTTACCTTGCACGCCTCTTGGACTAGTAGAGGTCGCGAACGCGGCACTTAATTTACTTCCGGCGAAATCCAGAGAGAAGTATGAACTTGCGTACCAACACTTCATGGATTTTTGCAGAAAAAACAACAGTGTATCCATTTTTGAGAATGTACTGATGGCGTATGTTGCTGAATTGGCTAAAACAATGAAATCTTCGACGTTGTGGGCACATTATTCCATGCTTCGATCAACAAAAACTGAGAGCATTTTCAAAACGTCAAGCTACAGGATACAAAAAATGTAAATATTAACGACAATTATAAAAATTAAAACCATACTTTGTTTCATTTTAATGTAATAATCTATTTGTAACATTACCACACGCTACAGCAGTGCGGTAAGAATATTACCGCACTGTTATTTTCTAATTGCTTAGCAACTGACCACTATTCTGGAATGTTGAGCTTTGCGCATAGAAAACAGGTAAAATAGTGTCACTTTTCCCACGATCGGAGAAAAACACATTTTCATACGCTGTACAGAATTTAAATCGAATTCGACAAGAGTGCATTTTGAAATATAACTCTCCTTTAGGTTATAAAATGAATCCAAGAGGAAACGCCGTAGAAGGGTCACACCACCCTCAACCCCTGATATTTTATTTCTGGGGTGGTAATATCTACGGGTCTCAATTCTTTTAAGCAAGAAGACTGCTTAATTGTCTTCATTCTGTTACTCTTATAAAAATATCTCATTCTGCATAGCTTCGTAGAAAAAAAAGTTTTCTTAAATCCTGCAAAGAATATTCTTTGACTTTTCAAAATCAAAATAATTTGAACCTATTTCGAACATTACGTGGGTAAAGGTTTCTGTGGTTTCCCTTACCATCTAATAATAACAGATTTGAATGTTAATATTGGACTGAATAGCACGTAATAAATAACAAAGAACGGCCACAGCCGAAAAAAATTTTAGTGAGACATAGTAGTCTTTTTCTATTCAAATTTTTTCAAATCAATAAATGTCAAAGAAATTTCAATTTTTTCAAAAGTTTTGATAAAGCCACGAATATCGTGGCGAAACGTCAACTGTTTAATAAAATCGAGTTTTTTGAAATTCAACAAGCCTGTTATTGCTAATAATTATCAAAAGATTATATATATACATATATATATATATATATATATATATATATATATATATATATATATATATATATATATATATATATATATATATATATATAATACAAATTTTCACACCAAAACCAGATGAAACTCTGAAATGTCTCTTCGAGGCGGTTCAATAGAGTGAGTTCTGTAGTCACTTATAACACGGTTGTATATTCCGATATTTCAGTGCCTTTCCGCTCCTAAGATGCAATGATATATATGCCCGAAATGATTTTATGTAAATCGAATATATATTTGGAACGGAAACGGAGATACAGATGCGCTGGTCGACAATACCAGAAGCTTCTCATTTAAATATACACAATATTGGACTCTGCCTGAGTACGATTTGATTAAATCAGAAATGTAATTCGCTTGTTCACGTTAGGTTTATTGGATTTGGACGCCTGAGTGAATTCTGTTAACAATATCGCAGACTACAGGATATATGAGGATGAAATTCTCATTTCGAAATATCCTTATAGATTCTATCGCACATACTCATTCATTTAGTGAGAATGAATCCAAACAAACAATAGTTCATTTATATAGGTATCACGTAGTAAAATATAAGAAATCTAAAGAAACTTTTGAAAGAATATACATTATCGCTATCAGTGTGATATGGATTTATGCTTAATACTATTAACAGAATTATAAATTACCATATTCTATTCAAATAGATTTTCTCATAAATTCAAATGCTGGATAATAATAATCAATAATAATCAACGAAATTATCAATTTTTGGAACAAATTCCTTCATCGCGCGTTATGTTCTTGACAAGCTAGGCATGAAACTATGTCCGCCACTACTACCAGGAAAGCGTTGCTCGGCGTGGGAGGCTGTATGAGTATATGCATATTATTTTTATTTGATCAATAAAGAAAGAATTGAGAATGTGATTCGAAAAAAGTTGAGGGTAGCAATGATTAAGTCAGCTAATTACCAGTGTTTGTAATTTTTAGTTAGATTATCTATATAAATATAAAGAAATGCGTATAACATCAGTGTAATAGTATAGACTATGTATAATTTTGATAATTTTTCACAAATAGTCTACTAATATAATAACTCAAGGCAACTAATTTTCCTAATGAATATAGGTACTGATTATGTTCATGATTTCTAATTTCATAGCTTTCCAAAAGAAATTAATTAATTACAATTTTATTTCTATTCCTTAATTGATTTATTTTTTCATTCAATTACTCTCAAACTTTGTTAATTTATTCTCCTGCTATTTAATACAAAATATAAATAGTCTCACGACAACTGGGGGCAAGAGGTGTCGTGGGACACCTCCCTTTTTCAATTTTATTCATGAGCATGGAGTAATGGTACTCGAAATAAATATCCTCAGTTTTTTAAGACTCTTACTTAATGCGAACATAGATAACAATCAACCGACTGCTGATTATTTTATTATTTTTTAGCACTCCATTTAGAGGTATAAAATGAACATCGTAAAATCATTTCACATTTCGGCAATCAATTTTCAATTTTTTCAAAATATTTTTGTGAGCTATGAGAGTTCGTAAGTGACAAAAAAAAATTTAAAAGTATATTCATATTACTATGAAAATCTTAATGACAATGATTGTTTCAAGGTTAGACTAGGGTTTTAAAAAAGTAAATAAAGATTCCATCGACAATTATAGACCTATTAGTATTATTAACAATTTTAGTGAAATTTTCTTCACGATATTTTATACTCACATGCGAAGGTCCATATAGCAGATGACCAACATTGCTTTATTAGCTGTAGATCAACAGTGACTAACTAACTTGCTTTACACATAATACTGCTTATGGTTTTGTTCAGTCCGATTTTTCAAAAGCCTTTGACAGGCTAGATTATGACATCCTTCTTCCAAAGCTTAATTGCTTTGGACTGCCAAACAAATTTGATATCCTCTGCTCATCTTACCTATCGCCAAGATAACTATTAAATTTATTCAGTATAATGGATTTAAGTCATCGAAATTCATTGCAGAGTTAGTAGTTCCACAGGGCTCTGTCTTGGGATCGCTGTTGTTCAATATTTTTGTGAATGATATTTGCTGCAATGTGAAATGTAATGTTCTTCCTTACGAGGATGAATGTAAATTATTTCATAAAATTTCAACAGAAAGTTATTGCTACATTCTTCAAGAGGATATTTCAAATTCGAATAGGTGCTGTGGAAAAAATTTTTTAACACTGAATATTTCTAAGTGCAATGTAATGTCGTTTTATCGTGAAAAGAACTCGATTTGCTTCGATTAAAACATAAAAAATAATATAGTTAACAGATGTACCGAATTTAGAGATTAGGGTGCAACCTTTGGAACAAAACTAACATTTATCACTCACATAAATAACATTGTTTCCAGTTCTTACTAATTACAAAACCTTAGGTTTTGTAATTAGAACTGTATGCTAGTGTAGTTTGGAATACAGGATTCGTTTCCTATATTAAAAGTATATAATCGGTTCAGAGACGTTTTCTGAAGTATTTATGGCTTTGCTATGATTGAGTTTATCCGGAACGAGGTATACCAGATGAGCTACTCAATATTGGATTTAATGTTACATTACTTGAAACTCCTAGGAAATACTTGGGAATTATGTTTTTATATAAAATGTTCTGATATTCAATTAACTCTTCATTTCTACGTTCCCTTATGAACTCGCGAGTTTCGAGATTACCTAGTCCAGACATGAATGATTTTTATCTAACTCTGGCATGTACTAATGTTCTTGTCTTTTCTCCATTTCATAAAATTTGTGGTGATGTCGAGGATTTCCATTCATTTGACGGAGGGCCTAGTAATGTCTTACTGCTACTTAGATGAGAGTTTTTGGTGCGACTTTGTGAGTAAGCATTCCTTTTTCTCTCTTACGAGTTTTTTTTGCTCACAGAGTTGCATCGTTTCCTATGCTTTTGGAATATTGTTTTTAATTTCTGTTTTTGTTTATTTTTATAAAATTTGCATATTTTCTTGTATTTTTTCCATTCTTTAATTGGCTGAGGCAGTTGAGTTGTGTAGATCTGAATAAATGAATAAATAAATAAAATAAATACTTGTGGAGTGAAACAAAACTATTATAGTCTGAAAAAATATAATGACTTTCCAAAACTTTGAATATATAGTGTACTGCATGTGACTTCAAATGATTCCTAAAATTCAGAATGTTATTATTCGAAACGTGAAAGTCGCTTTGAACTCACTACACGTGACACATATGGAGCAAAGCTCTCTGATCGAAATGTAATCAGTGGTGAAGTAGTTTCGACATCAGTAGACCCACAATATGTAGTTACAACCATACGAATCGTGGTGAGTTTGTTAATATGTTTGTTGAATTCAACATAGAGTGGCTTTCATTGTTTGTGGCGGTCACAGAACCAATTGAAACGATACAGGAAGGAGGGTTGACATCACACAGTATCACTTCTGTCACTTGCAGTTAATTCCCTCTCGATTTCAACGGGCCACTTGTAGGTACAGGGTGAAAAATTTAATTCAATTGAATATGAAAATTTTTCATAGTCGGAAATTGTGTTTTGTTTGCATACCACAAATTAAAAACTGAGTAAGACAAATTACAAGTTGCAGTTATTATATTTTAGCTTGCGGAAAAGTTAAATGAAGTTTGATCCCCAGCTGGGACTGCTGGCCAATTCTAGAGATATTACATAGACAAAAAAAACTATAAATAAAGTACGAATGAAAATTCAAGTTAAACAAATCACAGTTCCATCACAAAAGCTACATAGCCTAAAAAACTATGAGAATAGTTATTTCTGTTTCTATTGATATATGAAAAATATTCACCTCTAGGAGTAAAAAAAAATGAAGGGACCTACAGTTTTACGACGGTTCCGAACGTCTTCACAGAGAGGCTTTACTAGGCGGAATACTGCTCGGTGGTTTGCCATTGCCCTCCGAGAGGTGGCTCCGCATAAATTAGTTGTTCCGGCCGGGAGTCGATCCAGCGACCTTCTGTTCAGTAGCCCAACGCATTGACCACTGAACTACGGAGCCACTCAGCTACTTATACTTAATGAAATACTACTCATCTGAAATATGATTGCATTTTTTTGCAATCTTCTTAAGTTATTAGTTTTTTAATTGAAAATTCTATAAATTAACAAGGAAAACTATTTCGTTCAATACTGTCGATGATTATTAATCATTAGCGCTACCTATGTTAGTGTAAACTTTTTTTAAATATTACTTATAATAAAGCTGTTTCCGAAGGAATTACTCAATGTTCTATGTTTCGTGGCTTTTGTCAATTTTCAAACTTTGGTGTTTCCAATCCTTTTAATTTTCAAACAACGGTCAATAACAAAAAAATACATACAAACATATATATATATATATATATATATATATATATATATATATATATATATATATATATATATGCATATATATATATATATATATATATATAATATATATATATATATATAACATACCTATATATATATATATTATATATATATATATATATATATATATATAATTATTTATTCGAATTGTTGTTGCCTGTGATTTATTTTTAATCTCTTGATAATTATTAGCAATAACAGGCTGGTTGAATCTTAAAAAACTCGAATTAATTAATAAGTTGACGTTTCACTATGACATTCATAGTTATTCAAAACTTTTGAAAAAAAAAAAATTGAAAATTCTTTGACATTTATTGACTTGAAAAAATTGAATAGATAAGATTGATCTGTCTTGTTAAAAAATTCTTTCAGTCTAATACTAACATTCAAAATTGTTATTATTAGAAGGCAATTTATTGCTAATAATTATCAAGAGATTATATATATATATATATATATATATATATATATATATATATATATATATATATATATATATGAATATATATATATATATATATATATATATATATATATATATATATATATATATACAATCTTTTGATAATTATTAGCAATAACAGGCTGGTTGAATCTTAAAAAACTCGATTTAATTAATAAATTGACGTTTCACTATGACATTCATAGTTATTCAAAAATTTGAACAAAAAAAATTTGGCAAAGTTTGACCAAATCTCCCATACCGGAGAGTTCAAACAATAAACCACAAATAAGTGATTTTCTTCCATAACAGAGGATTTTATTTATTAAACTATTTTCATCTCCAAATTTTCAATCTAATACTTAGCTACGCCGTTCTGATGAGGACCAAAGAGTCCGAAACACGTGTCAACGGCTGCTTCCATATAAACGTTCTATACCGATAATTCTGCTCTACTTTTTTAATATTTTCCCATGACTAATTTCTTTCTGTTAAATAAATAGTACCCTATTATTATTATTTTCGAACATTACATAGGTAAAGGTTTCTGTAGTTTCCCTTGCCTTCTAATGAAACAATTTTGAATGTTAATATTAGACTGAAAGAATTTTTAACAAGACAGATCAATCTTATCTATTCAATTTTATCAAGTCAATAAATGTCAAAGAATTTTCAATTTTGTTCAAATTTTTGAATAACTATGAATGTCATAGTGAAACGTCAATTTATTAATTAAATCGAGTTTTTTAAGATTCAACCAGCCTGTTATTGCTAATAATTATCAAAAGATTAAAAATAAATCACAGGCAACAACAATTCGAATAAATCATTAAATATTGCTAGCTGAAAATATGGCAATGATCCCAAACTACATTGTTTTATATGTAAGTACCCTTTTTCATTTAAAAAATTTGAAATTCTAAATTAAAATTTTCATTAAAAACGGCTACTTCCATATAAACGAACTATACCGATAATTTTTGCTTTACTTGTTTAATATTTCCCAAAACTAATTTGCTTTTTTAATGTTAATTTACTCTTTCTGAGATCTCTCGGATGGAATTAATCGCCTCCGTGGCAAAGTTTGACCAAATCTCCCATACCGGAGAGTTCAAACAATAAACCACAAATAAGTGATTTTCTTCCATAACAGAGGATTTTATTATAAAAATTTCATTAAAAACGGCTTCTTCCATATAAACGAACTATACCGATGATTTTTGCTTTACTTGTTTAATATTTTCCCAAAACTAATTTTCTTTTTTAATATCAATTTACTCTTTCTAAGATCCCTCGGATGGAATTAATCGCCTCCGTGGCAAAGTTTGACCAAATCTCCCATACCGGAGAGTTCAAACAATAAACCACAAATAAGTGATTTTCTTCCATAACAGAGGATTTTATTTATTAAACTATTTTCATCTCCAAATTTTCAATCTAATACTTAGCTACGCCGTTCTGATGAGGACCAAAGAGTCCGAAACACGTGTCAACGGCTGCTTCCATATAAACGTTCTATACCGATAATTCTGCTCTACTTTTTTAATATTTTCCCATGACTAATTTCTTTCTGTTAAATAAATAGTACCCTATTATTATTATTTTCGAACATTACATAGGTAAAGGTTTCTGTAAATTCCCTTGCCTTCTAATGAAACAATTTTGAATGTTAATATTAGACTGAAAGAATTTTTAACAAGACAGATCAATCTTATCTATTCAATTTTATCAAGTCAATAAATGTCAAAGAATTTTCAATTTTGTTCAAATTTTTGAATAACTATGAATGTCATAGTGAAACGTCAATTTATTAATTAAATCGAGTTTTTTAAGATTCAACCAGCCTGTTATTGCTAATAATTATCAAAAGATTAAAAATAAATCACAGGCAACAACAATTCGAATAAATAAATATATATATACATATATATATATATATATATATATATATATATATATATATATATATATATATATATATATATATATATATATATAATCTCTTGATAATTATTAGCAATAACAGGCTTGTTGAATCTTAAAAAACTCGATTTTATTAAAAAGTTGACGTTTCGCCACGACATTCGTGGCTTTATCAACAAAAAAAAAGTTTTGATGAAGCCACGAATGTCGTGGCGAAACGTCAACTTTTTAATAAAATCGAGTTTTTTAAGATTCAACAAGCCTGTTATTGCTAATAATTATCAAGAGATTAGAAATAGTGCACAGGCAACAACAATTCGAATAAATAATTATATATATATATATATATATATATACATATATATATATATATTTATATATATATATATATATATATATATATATATATATATATATATATATATATATATATATATATATATATAACCTTACTGCTATAATATAGATCCAAAGCTCCGCTTTCTTCTTAACGAAGTAAAAAGCCGTTCCATAATTCAAAGGAGAATACAGAATAGTGCCGTAATATTTTTTTAATGGAAATAGTGCCGTGTTCCAGATTAAGACCATATATTTCAGTTTATTCACGTTTCACATTTTCCTGTACACTGTGTATTACCGGCAACTAGAGATTCACGATTTCCTGCAACCGTATACCGTTGTAATTTCTCCTATTCCAAGTAAACATTCTGATATGCAAATTTCATGCGAATTGTTGTAGATTTAAGATCAAGATGTTCAGATTGATTACTGATTCCTAATGCGACTATCTTCCAGAATTGGAAACAGCCTAACTTTTCTTTTTGGAAATAAGAAATCTTGCGCTTCAACTCGATTTTCTCTGACAAATATTATGCCAATTATGAATGAAATATTAATAAATGAAGATTTTTCAGGTACCTATTTCTACAGCAATATTGGTAATCTTGAAAAAGTTGTTTCATAGTTGGATCTCATCCAGCAATGATTTTTAAGTTTGACGATTGTACAGAAAATGATTCCTCTGACAAATTTACTTCAGAAATTAATATTTCTTTTATAATTCGATTTAAAATCAGAGCTATATTATTATCCTAAGTGATTTATGTATTATTTCCTATGTCTTCTATAAAAAGAAATGAGTATATAGAGATTGATATGTATATACATTTTTCTACGAGCGAGCGGAAAATTTTCCACACACATTTTAGTGTGGATAATTAATTTTCCCGCACCGTGTGGAAATAATTTTCCGAACCTTGCGGAAATGGAATAGCAGGGTTTTTTTCCGCACTGTTTGGCAATGTGACTCTTTACGAATTGAAATGCGTGCGAGTTCTGTTCACTTTCCTCACGTTCGTAGAAAAACTATTGTACCTAACACTTGCGGAAAAAGTTTTTCCGTACTCGGCCGCTTCACCGAACTCCGCTACGCGTCGTTTGGTGAACGGCAGACTCGTGCGGAGAAATTCATTTTCCGCACTTGTTAGGTAAATAGCTATTACAGGCTGATTTACGTAGGCCATGCATTAGTTATTTCAACTTGCTATTGTAAACTGAAAATTTGGTAAGTTCCCATAATCGGTCATATCCTTTCAACCTAAAATATTTTTAGTTTTACAGCTATAAAGACTATGTCAAAAGTTGGTACAAACTTTCTTATATTAAATAGAAAACAATATAAAAAAAAAGATTTTTTTGGCATTGTTCGATTGGCCTTCTAGTTATGAGTTTACCGTCGTTTTTTTTTTTTGAAAAATTTTCAAATCAATAAATGTCAAAGAAATTTCAATTTTTTCAAAAGTTTTGATAAAGCCACGAATGTCGTGGCGAAACGTCAACTTTTTAATAAAATCGAGTTTTTTAAGATTTAACCAGCCTGTTATTGCTAATAATTATCAAGAGATTATATATATATATATATATATATATATATATATATATATATATATATATATATATATATATATATATATATATATATATATATACATATATATATATATATATATATATATATATATATATATATATATATATATATATATATATTATATATATATATATATATATATATATATATATATATATATATATATATATATATATATATATAGGGTGTTTCCTGAGTAGAAAAAAAGTTCTTAAGTTTTATTCATAATTTACAATTTGTGATAACTTGTACTAATGAATCATTAATTTGTCTAGGAAAGTAAAATGCTTTAACAAAATTCCTGAAGATACATAAGGACCATCTCAAAGTCGTAACTGAGGATAATTAATGCTCTAATTGAGAGACATTTTATCGTTGAGCAAAAGCATTCAACATTCTGTGAATATTTCAATTTGAAAATTTAATTATAAAAAATCAGAAGTTGGATCTGAAGCACTCGAACAGAGGGAATATTAATAATATTTCAATTAACTTTTCTCAGTATCTGGGGCCGAGAAGAAGTTCATGAAAGAGTATCTGCCTGCGGCTGACAAGCCTGGCCAAGATTATTTCCAATTTTATATACCCCCGCTCAATAGTGTCTCGACACCCTTGTAGATATAAATGGGATATTTAAGATCGGAGGGCGAGTTTGGTTTAATATGATATCGAAGCAATTGACGCCTCCACAATGCTGTGTATAATTCTTTTCTGAGGAAATTTTATTTCTTGGATTCA
>JARQZK010003619.1:400000-417500 GCA_030704885.1 Cynegetis impunctata
GAAAAAAACAAATTGGTGCCATTACTTCAGCCGAGTGCGGGTCTTTGTTAACCACAGTTATGTGTTTCAGTGCAACAGGCCAATATATACCGCCCCTTTTAATTTTTCCCCGTAAAAATATGAAAATGGAGCCTATGAATGGCACCCCACCCGGGTCACAATATGCGTGTCACATATCTGGTTGGATCCAACAAGATATATTTGTACAATGGCTCCATTTTATTAATATAACTAAGCCCTGCGTTGACGATCCAGTGGTATTAATCTTCGATGGTCATTACTCTCACACGAAAAATTTGGAAGTCATAACTGTTGCCCGAGAAAACTATGTTAACATAATATGCCTTCCACCCCATTCCACACATCGGATGCAACCTTTGGACGCAGCTTTTATATCACCATTCAAAACCTTTTATGCTCAAGAGATTGCAAACTGGCTTAGGCTCAACCCAGGGCGTGTTGTATCAGGCTATCAGGTGGAAGAACTTTTTGGGAAAGCTTATATAAGAGCGGCCACCATGGATACAGCTATAAATGGGTTCAGAAAAACTGGAATGTTTCCTCCTGATAAAAACGCATTCAAAGAATATGATTTTGTGTCAGAAATACAAGAAGCAATCAACGAAGAAAGAGTAGAAACAGAAACAGTAGATGAAGAAAAAGCAGAGGAAGACACAGTAGAGAAAGAACAATTACATAACAACGAGCCAAAAGAAAAATCTCCTGAAAAACAAGTTACCCCTCCAAGACAGCAAACCGCTGAGAGACACGTTATCCCTGAGAAACAAATTACCCCTGCAAACTTGATGCCTGTTCCTACTGCTTCAAAAGTTATTATTAAAAATGAAAGTTCAAGAAGTGGAAAAGCTGCCGTTATAACTAGCACTCCATACAAAGAGCAATTAGAAGCCAGCATAGAAAAAAGAAATTTACCTTCAAGTTCGGGCATCAAAAGAAAGATTAGTGATTCAAAACCAAGTCAGCAGAAAAAAATTAAACCTACCCAAAAAAAAAAGTCAGTTGCTGAAGAAGCAAACAAACGCAAGTTGGTATCCTGGAGTTCTTCTTCAGATTCGGCCTCTGAACCTTAGTATCAAGATTTAGATGACCAGCAGGTAGAAAACTTTGAAGATGCCGTTTGTATTTTTTGCGAAAATCCGTTCTCTGAAGATGTAAGAGGCGAAGAATGGGTAATGTGTCAGAGCTGCTTCAAATAGGCTCATGTGGATTGTGCTGGTTGTGAAAGCAATCGGTATATTTGTGGCTTTTGCCTAAATAATTTGTTCTAGGTTATTTCTAGATAAGAATTTTTTTTATGTTTATAAGGGATGAAACTTTTTGTTTGACATACTTTTCACATTCCCATAAATAAATATTTCTCAAAAACAAACAAAATAATTTTACCTGTTTTCATGTTTTACATATCAAATTAGGTACCCCATATTGCGAACAGAGTGCACCCCATATTAGGATATCATATGCCCCTAATATGGGGTGAGCACATTTTTTTTAAATTCTGCAAATTTTCATCTGATTCTTTTAAAAACTTGTGTCTTCTTATTAAATGCTTGATAGTATATCCAACGAAACATGAACTATGAAAATAATGCTTGAAACTACCTCCGTTTTTTTAATATGGTGTTTTGAAAAAAAGTATCCCATATTAGGAGACTTTCCTCTATATATATATATACATATATATATATATATATATATATATATATATATATATATATATATATATATATATATATATATATATATATATCTTTTATTTTTTGTTTGCTCGCTAAATATTGGCATCCCCGGCTTCCGTCGATGTGAATGAGCTGAAATTTGGTATCTAGGGTTGTTTTGGAGCCAGAACTAAACTATCAAAATTTGGGTAATTTTTTTCAACCGACGTTTTCACGTATTAATTTTTGTTTCTTCGTGCTCTTTGAAAATTTGCTCAATTCCACATTTCCTGCATATTGAGTTAGAGAGTGGAAAATTGTACGCGATACATTTCTCAATTGTTTCACTATGTTTTCAGCAACGGAATAAAATTTTTTTTATTACGGTTTGCTATTCAAGCGTGGTTCTTCAGTACCTACGTGATACATTTCGCGATTGTTTTTTCATTGAAATAAATTATATTCTAATAATTTTGCTATTGAAGCGTAGTTTTTCAAACCCTTATTTATACCTTTTCAATCGCATCTCGACTCGATGCACTTCGCGCAAAATATACGAGCTTAGTGATGGAGCTGTGCTAGTGCTGCTTATACTTCTTTTTTCAATTTTCGGCGAAATTCACCTAGAAATAACACTTTATCATAAAGATTTTAGTACTGTTAGATGACGAAAATCAGTGTGCTTGGACGACAGGTTACTTTCTTCGGTCATAGTATCTAAAAACCTACCTTTATGGTTAATTATCAACATTTCCATTGAAAGAAGGCCACAGGGCTAGGGCGTTATGAGCGGGCATTATGGATCATAACGTCCGCTCATTGTACGAGGAGAAATGAAGCAACTTCCATTGATTAAATACTTCATAATCTCTGTAGTATACGACTCTGGATTTCTCTGGCAATGAAATGAATTATTCACAGCTTTGGGTGCATTTTCTATGATATTCTTGGGTAAATTCGTTTTCATTTCCATCATTTCTATAAGACTACATAAAGAAAGCAGCAATGACATTAACTAAATATGATGACAAAAATATTCACAAACGTCAAAATATCAACAAATGACATGCCTACTTTCAGAAGGAAAATGGAGAGTATAGGAGCAATGAAACGATTTTTATATCGACTTTTCATTATAATAAAAAAAATTTTTCGTGAAAAATAAAATCTTGTATACACCACGCGTGTTACTAGATCCTAACGATCTATATAACGCACTTGGTACATAAATAATTATTCTATGTCTATATTTCTTTCAGTGAAAAATTACTGTTATATACATATCCTGTTTTAATTTCATAAAACTTCTAAACTATATCAACAATGTCCGGAAATTACAATTGGAAATATATACATCTACTTCGATTGCGATCTAAACTGACAATATAAGCATACCACAATTCTCAAATAAAATACTCTCATCAGGTACCTGAGTCTAATTCAATACATATTCTTACACAAACAAAGACCTCACAAAACAAAAAATAAAATGGATCAGATAACAATAATATCCATATCAGAATCCAAACACCGATTCAAAAAAATGACCAAGCAAAACAAACCGAGTTTGAGGATTCTTCTTCCTCCCAACCGATACCATCTAACATAGAGCACGTATGCATTGAATTCAATTCATATTTATTCATATTTAATATAATATGCCTATGTTTGAATGACCCACTGATTTGATCGCATCTTTTTGAATTCGTTGTATATGAACCCGCTCAACCAATTTCAAATCACACAATCATCCATGTATGTTTTATGTACCCTTCGAGTTATCGCATCGGCAAGCAATTAAACAGTTTCTCGAATACACTTTTTTATTCGAAGAATTGTTTGCCTTTAGTATGAGGATTATTCAATGAAAATGTCATTTTCGTTTGGAATTTAACATTAGTATGTAATTATCAATGTATACCCCGGAAGTGAGATAACTAATTGTTTTGTTGAAATGTGAGAATGAAAACTCCTAAATCTTTCCGTATTCGATGACGAAAAAGAAGATGGTTAGGTATATAAAATATATTTTTTGAGACATATTTATTATTATTATTGCCTCCTATATTTCAAAAATAAATGAGGAAATACCTCAAACAGTGCCTTCATCAGTAGTCTTGAGGATGTATCTTTGTTTTTTTTTCAAAACCATATGCAACTTAAATTTACAAACATACAGCACTATGAAAAATCAAACTAGCAACATGAAAATCATTTTATAACATATTTAGAAGATTTATTATATATTTGGACTTCAGAAATTTACTTTATATATATAAATATATATATATATATATATATATATATATATATATATATATATATATATATATATATATATATATATATATATATATATATATATATATATATATAGGATAAAAAGATACCGTACGGTACGAAATAGTGGGAGGGTTCTTATGTTGTAGTGGATCATCATATAAAAACAGGCCATACCATTGATTATAGTAATGACAAGGTTTTGAAAACCGAGTCTAATTATGGAAACCGGTTATTCCTGGAAAAATTTGTTGCATAAATAATGAGAAAAACATTATTAATTTTAAGTCCGAGACAGGTCAGTCGAGTACCATTCATAGTTGAATTTGGCAAAGTAAAGTATTTGATGATTTTATACCAATATTGTATATTAACATACCTTTCTGTTCATTTAGTTAAAAATAGATAAATAAAAAACTGCATATTCAGTATCATCTCTATATTTTTAGCTATATATTATAAAATTAAATTTTTAAAGAGATCAGTTGTTAGGGAGATCTCTTCCTATTGTGTGGTCAGTTTTGTTCAACATGTTGATGTGATGCCTTGTTTGTTTGAATTTTACTCTTAACTGTAAGTTGTGTTTGGTTATTGTAGTCTGGTATTATTTTTGTTTTGTTTTAAATCTTTACTGTAGTCTCCTAATTATGTCAATAAAGTTTGACGAAATATTGAGAAACTAGGAAAAATTGAGTTTTATTTTGTATGTAACAGAACGCAAACCTGATAAACCTTCTCACTTATATATATATATATATATATATATATATATATATATATATATATATATATATATATATATATATATATATATATAAATATAAAAATATAAATATATGTCTATTTATAGAGCTGCATGCCCAAAAAATTCATTTTCACAAATACAACACAGCTGATTTTCATAATTGTCTCACTTGATTGCCTTCACCATGAAAAAACACTCAAATTTGCCAAGCTTGGAAATAATCGGTTGAACGGTGTTGAGGTTTATTAAATATATATATATATATATATATATAATATATATATATATATATATATATATATATATATATATACATATATACCTATATATATATATATATATATATATAAATATACATATTTATATATATATATATATATATAAATATACATATTTATATATATATATATATATATATATATATATATATATATTATACGAATACGTTCATTTGAAAAAAATTGAGGATTAATCAGATCAACTTTCATGAAACTTGAGGACATATAATTCTCATTCATCCTTCAAGGGAGAATATTAGAAAATTCGACATCTGTACTACACACTATGGAAGGACTATACAATTGGTTTCAATCTTCGACGCGCTAATCAGTAGTATCCCGTCCATCGACCGAGTGGGCAACGACATCGAATTCACATAAAACCACCAGATTGTTTCTAATGAAGCCACTAATAACACGCGAACAAATCACTGCGCACCCATCCGAATCCGATAGGTATCTCACATCAGGTGAAACAGAAACTCCAATCGTCGAAAACTCACGTCGCTTCAAACGCTGCTACTACTTCTCAAACAATATTCAATAACATTGACATTGGAAATAGTGTATATACATTTACAACACAGTTCACGTCTTCAGGAGATCGATGATGAAACAGTTTTCTCAACTTAATTGACAAAAGTTTATTGTGTAGAAGTATATAATAATTCGCAGACTTATTTTAGAACCCAGAGTATTCTAACACAAAATCTCATCATTAGTCGTGGTGGATCAATAAATATTAGGGAAAATGTTGTTCTTGATATTGATTAATTTATTTCAATAGAGTTTTTTCAGCAGTTCGCAGAAGAACGTGAAAAATTTATCGGTGACAAGTTTAGTAAAAAAACTAATCATTCGGGTTATTCAAAAGTGTCACCTTGAGTAAATTATATTTAGTATAAAGTTTAAACTTCAAAATAAAGATTATTTTACGAAAAATAATGTTAAAACAATTTGTAAAAATAAAAGAAACTTGAAGTCATTCTTGATCAATAATAAAGAAAAATCTAACATCGGAGAAAACAGTGGTGTTATCAAAATATTTTGCGACGAATGTCCTGCTTTCTATACTGTACAAACAGGGATAGGCGTAATATTAAAAAAATAATGGAAAGCGGCGAATGCCAAAATGAATAGGACCAAAATTGCCATCTTAAAACTGACCGAAAGGAACTCTGAACAGTGTCCTTTTGTTGAAATAGAGGAAGTAAAAATATTGGGAATCATTTTTAAAAATTTTTTTTCAGGAATAGTAGAGACTAACTGGCAAAAGATACTTCAGGATATCAAAATTTCACTCATGATGAGCCAAGTAAGGAACTTGGATTTGATAAGGAAAGTTTGGTATGTCAATACATTCATTTTATCCAAGGTATGGTTTGCTGCGCAAATATTACCACTCCCACATGCGACAGTCCAAAAAATAGTTCAAATTACTGGTTCCTTCATTTGGAAAGGTAATATATACCGTATTTCTAGAAAACAATTACAGTTGACTTGTCGGAAAGGAGGTATGAACCTCATAAATGTGGAAAAAAAAGCGTTGGCGCTTTTATTGAAAACAATTTTAGCTTCGTGTGCAGAAAACTTCGGAAAAATTTAAGTCAAGACGGTTTTTAGTCAACTGCTGGAAAACAATCAAATCTGGCAGAATAAATATATCAGAATGACTCAAAAAGCATTCAGAGCAAGGGGCATAACCCTTCAGAGAGGTCAATACTACAGAACCAAAACATTATATCAGAAGGTAATGATACCATTATATGAAACGCCTAAGATTGAAGAACAATTCCCCACAGAAAACTGGAAGGAAATATGAAAATTATCGAATTCAAAAATTATCCCAACAGAATGGAGATCAACAACCTTCAGAATTGTTAATAATAATGTCCCGTTGCTGAAAAACTTAACAAACATAAAATCCTTACCTCGCCAGTGTGTAGTAGATGTAAAGAAAACGACATATTCCAACATAGAATAAAACATTGTGGCGAAGCAAAAACGACATGGAACTGGTGTAGAAAAAAAAATAGTAGACAAATTCAGAGTAGACATTGAGAAATTCTCTGAAAAAAAGATATTCACGGCAAGAATACGAAACAAAAAAGAAAAAAATACATTCTTATGGTTTGTAAGCGGACTTTTTCATTACAATGTGAATAGAATATATAAACGGTACAAGCTTGGTAGGTTTTCTTAAAAACTTAAGAGAACAGAGACTGCATCTAATAAGAAAAGACAAAGTGAAATATTTTTGTGATAAAATATATTGTTTTTGAGTTATAAATTATAGACCTCAAAGTGAGTTTAAATTCGACAGACAGAAGAAAGTTTAATCATAAAACCAGAGATAATATATAATTATAGTATATTGTGATAAATTTTCAATAATAATATATCTGTTGTGATGTAAGAGAGAGAAAAGGCTGCTAGATTGTAAAATTTTGTAAAGCTTGGTTTTAATAAAGAAAAAAAACAGGGAGGAATATAAACATTCGTGTTGAAGAACATAAAAAGTCAATTTTACAAAATAAAAATACCACTGGCTTCTCCGAACATTGTATTAAATTTAATCACTTCCTGTATTTCAACAAAACCCAATTGTTGCATTCAGCTAACAAAGGAAAGCGCCTTGACCTTCTTGAAATTCTCGAAATAAGTTCCGCCCATAATAGTAAATTACCCCTTGCAAACGAACATATTGATTTTCAGGTATCACCTTTGCTTTTGTCTGTTTTATAAAATAAGATTTATACTCTTCTGTAGTCAGTCTTGATAATAATGAGTTCATAACTCGAAATATGTCGACTATCCTTAACTGCTAAATACAGTATCTAAATATTCTTGTATAGTAAACCTTAAGCCAAGTGTGTTTTATTTTAAAGTTTGAAATGATGTTTCACCAAGTGATGTGTGAGAATTCAATCTCATTTATTATATTTAGTACTTCATTTGAATATATCATATTCATCTAAATGACTCACAACTAAATGATGAGAGTTTCGTTCTTTCATATTGCACTAAAGACAGACAAACATCAAGCCATGAAAAAGAATAGTTAAAATAGCAGGTGGTGTAGTAATAATATTTGGTTACATAGTGCATCATACAAATAGTGACCAAGTGGCTAATGGGTTGGTCAACAAGGAAGCGTTTGAGAGTGTCGCGAGAACCCCGTTAAAACTGTTCCGGCTGCACTTTTAAAAAAAAACACAATTTTTATCTTTTAGACAATTTGTTTAATTTTGTAACCGTTTGTGAGTAAAGGGTCAGTTTGTTCATGTTAATATCTATTTCGTAACCGCCGACAATATATAGAGAGTCTTTATATACTTTGCTCTGATGACAAAGGAAATACTCCGGATAAGGTGAAGAATAAAAAAGTTACTTGCTTTACTTTTTATATGACTTACATACAGTATAATTTTCATAGTGAATGAATTATTTATTAATTATTTCTTATCATTTCCACTGTAATCACTTCTTAAATTAATGAAGCTGCATTATTTGTCCTCTAAGTATTTCATAAAATGATAATGTGACAACATAGTTTGCATGAAAATTTCGAGTAAAATATATTGCTGGAAACCACAGAATAAAACGAAGAAATTCAATTAATTTTTCGAAGTAAATGAGTTCAAGAACTGAGAATTCAGCATTTATTTACACTATAAAAACGAAAATAATGGCAAAATAAATGATGGCACCAAGGTGTTCACAGACGTCAGTAGAGCTGTTCTGAATATAAGTAAAATACAAAAAGGTATTTACGAATCCTCCTTTTCGAATGTACAACACTGATAAGTTCATATTATTCGTCTCATTTTGTAATATTTTGGATTATTTTATATGTATATCGCTACCCATTTATAAATTCTGTTTTACTGTAGTTCAATATAGAAGACAAAACTTAGTTTTAACTATTTGGTTATGACCATTTTTTGAAATATAGTTTGGTCAATTCATAAGAGTAACTTATTTATAAGTTATTATGTATAATTATTATAATGAGTCATATTCTTTGTAATAACTTATTGTGGTAGATATCAATGACATACTGCACTGTGATCAAATTATTTGTTTATCTTCTGATTAACGTGATCATGGATCATCATTTCTTGAAATAGATTAAATGAAAGAGAATCTTTAGATTTTTAGCGGTTTTTCTAATGCTGATATAGGTATGCCATTATTCTCTAAAATAGTATCAGCTAAAATTCAATCATCACAACTAGCGACGATAAAAGATTACATGTGTAAGTTAACTTAATTAGCTGTAAGCGATAGTTGATTTTAGTCTTTTATAAAAAAAATGATTCATGACATTTTTGTAATGATGTTCGTTTGGTACCATGGAGAATCATTATCATTCGCCCTAGATATCTACGAGGCTTTTGACCGAGTTTGGCACAAGGCACTGATATTGAAGGTTGAATCTTATGGCTTTCCAGAACAATTATACGGCTTATTCAAAATGTATCTCCATGAAAGGCAAATATGTGTTGTGCTCGGAGGTGTAAGCTCTGTTAACGCCGGTATGTCTAAAGGGTCTATCATCGACTTTTTATCTGGTGAATGTTTATCATCTACTAATTTCGGCTAGATACAAATTTCTGAGCTTCTCTGACGACATTACCTACTGTAAGAGTATCCATCACTTATGAGAGTCCTGTCAGTTTATTCACTTCCTACCGTCAGAAGCTGAGTTCATGAATATTGACCTCAAAATCATTTCCAACTGGAGATCTGGCTACTTAGTTGCTCTCAATGTCATTTATTAGTCTTACTAATGAACTATACGATTGATGAATAGTAGGTAATTCTAATTAAACACCATTGCCAAGTGGGCTGCACAGAAGCATAGTGAATCTTCATCTGTTTGTGGCAAAGCTGCTACGGCTGCTTTATAAGTTCCAAGTTGGCAATGGAAAACATGCTCACATGCTTGAATCACTGCATCTAGTCACTCTTTCAAGATATTTGACTCAAGTTACATAGGTGGGATGAGACTAATGGCTCGTGCTCTACAATCGACATCGTCTATCGAATTTCCTATGATGTTATCGAAAGTGCAGGGTAAACCAGTTGTCATATCGATCTACATATTTTGTCGAACAACAAAGAGAATTTCCGAGTCCTTAATCTGTAAACAAGTGTCGATGAACAGAGTCAATCGACAGTGTCAACTCAGTGCGGACACGCCTTAATACACGACCTGTCATTAATAACTCGCACATAGAAGGAAAGTTGCCGACTAATGTCTCTCTCTCTAAAGATATTATCACGAAAGATGCTCTGCAGCAATTATCTCAATTTTTCCAGCAGGAACAGAATTCACTAGACGTACAAGGTATACAGATAAGAACGCAGATCCATGAGCTGTGTTTCCAGTTTGTGTTGTAGCGGCTTCAAACCATTTATTGGAATCATCGCGGGGCGGTTGATACGCTTTTTGAGCTTTCGCTTTTGCCGAAAAATGTCCATGAAAAAATATTTGCTGAAATCTACAGAGTTGATTTTGAAGCACCTTCAGATAGTGTGCTATGTCAAGGATAAATTTATGGAATTATACTGTGAAACATTGTTATCAATATATTCCCTTCGTATTAAAATGCAAATAAAAATACAGATTGACTTGTATTCTTCTTCTTCATCTATTTACTGAATTCATAAGATCAAAGTCGGAAGTAAACAATTCAGTAAAAAAACTACAAAAATTGTCGGAAGGGATAATGAAATTTAATTTTTCAACCAAAACTAGTATCAGGAATGGACATATGGCAGACTATGAAATATCTCTTACTATCGAGTATGCCCCCATCACATCAACGAATAAATGACAAGTTGACGAATAATACTCCGCTGAAAATAATTTATGAATTAATAATTTCCGAAACTCGTGTTTTAATTACAAAACACAATACTCAATGACATTCTGTGAAATATCGAAAACCAGAAGCACAATAACAGATTTAAATTACTGAATTTAGCAGATTAAATAGCACAATTAGTTGTAGTGATATGCAGCAATATACACTCCATTAAACAACGGAAAGTTTTGAATATAAATTTATAATAAATCCTCTATGTTCAATTCATCCACAAAACGGATGACCAAGTTTTATATTTGACGCCAATAATTATCAGTATTAATAAAATACTTATGAAATAATAGAATTACGGAATTGATACTGGCGAACTTTCATTGATCTAGTAGAATATAAATAAATATTATAACCTATAATACTTATTTCAGCTGAATTTTGGATGTAACACACGTATTATATTCAATTGAAAGTTTTAATTCAATCGATGTAATTAAGCATAACAAAGAAGCTAAAGATCGTCTAGATCTCAACTTTTATGAAGTATGTGGACTTAAATTATAAAATGTTTATTGTTTTGGATGATATAATTTTTATAAAAACAGATCAAAGCTATAGAGTCATCGCTTTGAATGAACAGGATTATTTGTGGAAAACAACTGATTTTGCAAATAATAGTGACAATCATGAAATAATAAGTTATTAACACAGAAACAAATTCCAACGCAATCGAATTAATTCAAATTGAATTTAATGAATTTATTTGCTACCTTTATATGAAAATTACGTACAAAATTGTGAACGGAACTGAGCTCATTTAACACCCTTGAATATATTGAATTTGGAGAGATGAATGCGCAATAGCAATGATAACCCCACCGCTAGATTTAAGATCAGTTATCATTCAGTTGCTTTTACTTACTCCGTTTCGATGACCCTCTATATCTCTTCATATATATATAATATAATATATATATATATATATATATATATATATATATATATATATATATATATAATAAAGTATAAACTTTAAAATAAAACACACTTGGCTCATGTCTCACTATATAAAAATATTTAGATACTGTATTTAGCAGTAACGAATAGTCGACATGTTTCGAGTTATGAACTCATTATCAAGACTGACTACAGGAGAGTATTACATCTTATTTTATAAAACAGACAAAAGCAAAGGTGATACCTGAAAATCAATTTGTCCGTTTACAAGGGGTAATTGACTATTATGGGCGGAACTTATTTCCAGAATTTCAAGAAGGTCAAGGCGCTTTCCTTTGTTACCTGAATGTAACAATTGGGTTTTGTTGAAATCCAATTGTGTTGGTTACTGTCGTTGTGAATTAAAGTTATTTTAAAGTTTATACTTTATTCTTTATGATGTTTCACCAAGTGATGTGCGAGAATTCAATCACAGTTATACAGTTATACATATATATATATATATATATATATATATATATATATATATATATATATATATATATATATATATATATATATATATATAGAACTGTACTAAGTTAAGGGTGTAGTGACTCAGGTATCTTATGGGGAAAAAAGGGAAGTGTACTCTTTCTTCTTTACCGAGCTTTCGCAATCATTTATTGCTTCTTCAGGGTTTCTAGAAATTATTACAGACATACAGACATACATTAGTAAAACCATCAAAACATGAAAAAACATTATGTTCTCACCGAAAACGAGGTTATAATACATTTAGTCAAGAATTTCGTCAGAAATATAGCAAACATATGAGTTAAAATACAGGATTTTCCTGGATACATATAAAAAAAAAACTAATAACACTTGAATATTCAGCATTGGTAACCATTTGCGTATTTATTATTCAAGATGATGTCACAATGACAAGTCGAAATTGACATGCTGGTATTCCATCATTCATCTAATGGTCCGTCATAGAGTTCATTCTCTTTTTCTTTTTTTAATAAGTAACTGTAGATATTGCTAAGTTTTTGAGTGTCGGATTTCTTGTTTATAGTAAATTCACTTTTATTAATTTGGATCATTTCATGTACTAATCTTTTGTGGTAATTTTTTTCCATTTTTAGTATTTTCACGCTTTCGAGATCAATTCGATGATCTAAGTTATGTGCATGTATTGCTAGTGCACATCGATCCTTGTTCTTTGTGATATCTGATTTGTGTAGAGATATTCTACTTCTAACCCATTGAGATGTTTGACCAATGTACACACCCTGACAATCCTGACAGTTTAGCTGGTACACCACATTACTTTTCAAATTTGTTGGTATTGGGTCCTTGAGATTGCTATACAATGATTTCATCACATTTTTTGATTATAAGCTGTCAGTAGTACCTTTTCGTCTCTGAAAATAGATTTAATCATGGATGTCAGTTCTCTTATGTTAGGAAAAGATGCATATAGTTTTTTTTCCGTGTCCTTTTTCGCTAGTTGTACATCAGATGACACGGACACGGACACGAAAAAAAAACTATATACATCTTTTCCTAACATAAGAGAACTGACATCCATGATTAAATCTATTTTCAGAGACGAAAAGGTACTACTGACAGCTTATAATCAAAAAACGGTGAAATCATTGTATAGCAATCTCAAGGACCCAATACCAACAAATTTGAAAAGTAATGTGGTGTACCAGCTAAACTGTCAGGATTGTCAGGGTGTGTACATTGGTCAAACATCTTAATGGGTTAGAAGTAGAATATCTCTATACAAATCAGATATCACAAAGAACAAGGATCGATGTGCACTAGCAATACATGCACATAACTTAGATCATCGAATTGATCTCGAAAGCGTGAAAATACTAAAAATGGAAAAAAATTACCACAAAAGATTAGTACATGAAATGATCCAAATTAATAAAAGTGAATTTACTATAAACAAGAAATCCGACACTCAAAAACTTAGCAATATCTACAGTTACTTATTAAAAAAAGAAAAAGAGAATGAACTCTATGACGGACCATTAGATGAATGATGGAATACCAGCATGTCAATTTCGACTTGTCATTGTGACATCATCTTGAATAATAAATACGCAAATGGTTACCAATGCTGAATATTCAAGTGTTATTAGTTTTTTTTTTTATATGTATCCAGGAAAATCCTGTATTTTAACTCATATGTTTGCTATATTTCGGACGAAATTCTTGACTAAATGTATTATAACCTCGTTTTCGGTGAGAACATAATGTTTTTTCATGTTTTGATGGTTTTACTAATGTATGTCTGTAATAATTTCTAGAAACCCTGAAGAAGCAATAAATGATTGCGAAAGCTCGGTAAAGAAGAAAGAGTACACTTCCCTTTTTTCCCCATAAGATACCTGAGTCACTACACCCTTAACTTAGTACAGTTTCATATCTCAAAAAGGACTCTTAATTTTTAAAAACTATTATATATATATATATATATATATATATATATATATATATATAAATGAAGGTTATTATGAAACACCCTTAACGTGGGGAAATAAAATGACAACAGATTACGCATTTTTGAGGTCAACCTGCGAAAATAAGCAGGCGTTCACAGGTGTTCCAGACTTTCATCAGAATGGTGTATTTACATTAATGTTGGTTACAATATTTTTTGGAGGTAACCGTCGCACATTTGCAGCTCTAGCAGCAGCTACAAATATTGTCATAGCAGTACTTCTGAATGTAGTCCTCTATAATAAAGAATTTTGTTTATCTCCAAATTTGCACAATTTCAATTTTACTACGTCTTTCTGATGAAGAGAAAATATTCCCAAACACTTGTAAACGGTAGCTTCCATTATAACTTCAAATATGCGTAATCTGTATATTTAAATATATATAATTTTGTTTGTTTATAGATAGATTGTTATACAAATGATAGCATATGAGCTCAAATACAATTAATTCCGGATGTATTATTCATATTTTCTATTTGAAGTTTCGGTTGTATTTTCCCCAAAAATAATAGACTATTTCCGCATCGAAAGTCAGCTGCCAGATGCGGAATTAACATTTTTTCGTTCGTTTTAAAATTTCTAGACAATAATTTTCTCAAAAATTTTTATGTTTGATATATCCCATCGGAAAAAATGAGCTGAAATTTGGTATATAGGATAATTTTCGAGGCAAAATAAATTTAAACGAAATTTGAGTAAATTTCTCCAATCTCCGCTATGTTCACGATGATATTTCTAGATTTTTCGTGGTTTTTGAAAATTTGCTCGTGTTTTCATTTATATATTTTTTCCGATGGGTACATATTTGCATCTCCAACGGCTATCATAAAATCTAATGATCTCAATTTTGATATGTATGGTTGTTTTCGGGGCAGAATTTAACTGTCAAAATTTGGTTGAATTTTTCCAAACATAGATATTGTTTTTTCGTTCTGCAGATTGAGTACGCAATGCACTTCGCAATTTTTTTAAATATCATAAATTATTTTCTCATTTTTATTTCGGTTTGCTAGGTATTAAACCGCGGGTTCTCAAACCAAAATTTATTCCGTTCGAATATCATCTCGACCCGATGCACTTCGCGCGAAAGTTACGAACTTAGTGACGAAGCTCGGCTGTCAATGCGTTTTAATCATTGACAAAAATATTCATGGAAGATAGGTAGGCTCAAAAATAACTGATACAATGTATTTATCCGAATAATAACGTCATGATTCAGAATGTTTTTCTATTTCGAACGTAGTTATACAATATTTGCCACATAATTGATTTCCGCTTAAGGCGCAATAATTCATACACATAATAGAACCTGGTGACATAATTTTTCTTCTTAACAAGTTATATCATCTGACAAATAAATATTCGCAGAAATCACACATGCGTGCAATATAGTTGGTGAAATATTCAGTTGGAATTCCATCTGAAAAGATCTTCAAAAGCAGAGGGGTGCCACAGCATCGATCTCTATTAAATCGCCTTTCAGACCTCTCGCTTATACTTAAACCATACAATTGTACAATGAAGAAGAAATCTGTTTAAAAACCGTCGAGGATAACGAGATACTTGTATAGGAATCGGATGCGTCCGTTTCGAACTCACAATTGCTATCATTTTCTATTTCTGTACTCAAAAATCGAGTGGCCACTTGAGGGCCCACAACATCGTGGGACGAAAATACTCCAGTTAGATAACGTTTTAAAAAACACACTAGATTCAGGAACTCTGGAAGTGGTTTACCGCAGGTCACAGTTCGTTATTTGGATGAAAGGATCTTTTGGTATTTTATTTGAATGGACTGATCTGGCTTGGATTATTGCACTTTGTCACATTATTTTCAAGACGTGATTTTCGTTTAATGTTAAATGTGTGGTATAAAAGAGGTTGAGGTGCTTTGTCAGGTAAATATTTTATAAAAGTTTTTGTATACATTTTTGATAGGTTTATTTCTTAGATTCCAAATTTTTTGTAAGTAATTTATTTATTTATGTAGATTAATTAATACATTGATATAGCAATGATAACACATCCTAAAAAAATTCGATCAACTATTTTAATATTGCACCTACTCTTTGAGATCTGTATGTGCATTTACAAAATAAACATACAAAAAACTACAATCTAGATTATCACAAAAACATTTAAAACGGTGTGAACAAAAGAGCACCGTCAGTAAGGTAGTATTTTTCGAGCGTAGTGCATCGCGATTAGAACGGAATAAATTATTGATTTTGGAAAAACACGCTTAACTCAAATAAAAATTTGAAAATAATTTATTTCATTGAAAAACGAATTCGCGAAGTAAATCGCGTATTGATAACAAAGTAGGTCTAAATGCGATTCGAACGGAATAGACTCCACGAAGTGAGTTGAAACCCACAATGGATCGTATTTCATCATGAACTCAATTTAAATACCAAATTTGAACCTTCTACCTCAATATGCTCTTGACTTCAGCAATAACCACGAAAAAACAAATAATATCTACGTAAACATGGCGGCATTTGAAAAAATTACTGAAATTGATAGTTTCGTTCTTCCTCGAAAACAACCCCTGATACCATATTATATAGTGTTGATGAGGGTTATAGTATTCTTTAAGGTTGCATTGTGTCAATCATTATACTGTCAAGTTATGATCATATATAATACCACTAGAGATGAAATTTTGCCGGCAAAATTTCTCGATTGTAGTCTGAAAGTTTGTTGCTGAGGCAATTTCGCGGATGACATTTGTATGTACAAAAAATGCCATGAGCGAAATTGTCCAAGCAACAAACTTGAATGTTACAAGAGAGAAATTTTACCTGCTTAAATTTCATCTCGAGTGGTATTCGACATGACTATTTCACGAAAAAATATGTCTAACAGTAATATGGTCACATTTGAGAAAGTCAAGAAAATAACACCTATAAATGTGAGAAATGTCAAAATATTATCGATGAAATAATAACTTGCTAAGTCTATATATATATATATATATATATATATATATATATAAGTATATATATATATATATATATATATATATATATATAAGTATATATATATATAAATATATATATATATATATATATATATATATATATATATATATATATATATATATATATATATATATATATAAGTATATATATATATATATATATATATATATATATATATATATATATAAATATATATATATATATATATATATATATATATATATATATATATATATATATATATA
>JARQZK010003619.1:422500-427500 GCA_030704885.1 Cynegetis impunctata
TTCTTTTTGTCTGGCAATCGAAACAATGAAAATTATCGTCATGAAAACGATGAAAAAAAATTGCCAGACGGTTTCCAGTGTTCGGACTCGAGTTTCTCTGTGGAAAATTATGTGAAAATTTTTTACATTTTTCAATGATCTTAATGTACAAAATAAGAGGGCCATTGTGTTTGCGGTATGATAAAATATTATTAATTTTTCAACGCCAGACAAATTGGCCGGTTCGAAAATTTATAAATCTATAAAAAAGTTAAATAATTCATAAAAATTTCATTGATTTATTTTTGTCTGGCATTCTGTATTTGAATTAGAAATAAGCCTAAAAACACAATTTATAAATGCCAGACAAGTTGAGCTGTTCGAAAACGTATAAATAATTAATTAAATAATTAATTAATTCAATTTAATGAAAATATGTTTTTTTTTCTAATTCAAACGATTCAGTTTTGTCTGGCATTTTGCATTTCGATTGAAAATATATTTTTATACCTTAAATTGAAATGCCAGACTAATTGGGTTGTTCGAAAATTAATAAGAAATGGAATTAAATATTGGTAGAAAAATAATGAAAAATTTCAGTATTTTTTTTTGTTCAATCTAATTTCTCTTTTCTTTTCGACTTTTTCCTTATATTATGAGCTATTGCTACTCGAGATACTATTTTTGTCCTAAAGTTTCCCGAATTTGATGCTGCCAACGGAAGTAATTTGCCAATGAAATCTGAGAATTAAGAAAAATCTCTTTAAATTAAAAAAATTCACATTTTAAATCATATTCGAGTTAAGAAATATAATGGCAGTAGAATATTTTTCGAAACATGAATTTTGAATAACTAGAATGTAATTTTTAAAATTAACAAATAATTGAAAATACACTCACAACTTAAATTGAAATTGTCATTTCACTATTATCTTTTTATTTATATTTGTTGTTTTCTATTTCAGGCTTTTAGTTTTCCTCCCATATTCTGACTACCTTGCACTTGCACATTATATTCATTGCTTATTATACCCCTACACGTTTTTGAACGAAGAACACAATTATTCAAAAATCATAAAATTATGTAATTTCATCATTGATTCTTGAAACAGGTCAAATAAATGAAAATAAATAACGGTGTAATGGAGTGTTCCCAGAATTTCATGATAACTAAATTTTGTTTCTTCGATATTTTGGTCTGGGAATAAGATATCAAGATACGGTTTTCACTATCCTTTTTTGGTGTCATAACAGTACATTTTTGTGGAAAGAAAGTCAGGTCATTATATTTAATTTTTCAGAGAAATTGGAAATTTTCTGTTAGTATATCAAAAAACGCACTCTATCGGTATCACTAAAAACTTGACATATCAGGGATATAATAAGTTTGAGAAAACAATAAATGTTTGTCCCAACGAGACCAACTTTGTTAAAATCCGTTCAGTCATTCAGAAGCTGTTTATTTAAAAAAGCATCGATTCACTCCCCACCACTTCATTTCAATAGATACGTCAAAAAGTGTCGAACGAAAATTACTCGAATGAAGCTCAACTTGAAAACGCATATATTTTTGTGATACGTTTACGAGGAGTATTTCAGAGAAAAATCACTTTAAAAGTTTTAGATGGCGGTTACGCTCCCTGGCAGCCATCTTGGGAACCTGAAAATAATTTCTAGGATTTTCTGTTGGTCACTTTCGTTATAATATTTTTTACCGCAAGTCTCTACGACGACGAATAGTTACAAGATACAGCACTTTACATTCTTATCTGGCCACCCGGTACATAACAATATAAAATAGATCGACATTGCAACGCAAAACTATTCACTCAGGATTCACGAGATTTATTAAAAATTTTTATTCATGTATTCTTTCATTTTTGAATTTTTTAGGTCGGAAATAGTAAGTAGTAAGTACGTTTCCCGAGTACTAACAGCTAATAATATAGGGGAAAAGGCGAAAATAAATGAGAAATTAGATTTTTTCAAAACTTTTTTTATTCATTTATATACTTCCGAACAGCCCAGCTTATCTGACATCTTTAATTTAAGTTTGAAAGTTTATTTTTTCTTGAGAAACAAGTCGCCTGACGAAAAAAGCACTGAAATTTTCGGAAATTTGTTACAATTATTTGATTTGTTTTTTTTTTAATTTTCGAACAACCCAACCAGGCTGGCATTTCAAGCAAGGTAAAAATATACTACTCCATAAAAAATTGTAAATGACGGACATAAATAAATGGTGTAAATCAGACAAAAAAAAGGAAATTTTTCATTATTTTTTGCTATCTTTTCAATTAATTTATACATTTTCGAACAGGTCAACTTGTCTGGCATTTGTATATTGTGTTTGTAGTTGTATTTCTAATTGAAATACAAATTGCCAGACAAAAATAAATCAATGAAATTTCAATTTTTTTTTACGAATTTTCTTTCGTCTGGCACCATTTTTCCATTTGCCAATTTGTCTGGCAAATTTTTTGTGACGGGAAATGTGTGTATGAACTTTAAGTATTCAAAATACCAGACAAATAGTGATCACTGAAAAATGTAAAAAATTTTCACATAATTTTCCACAGAAAAACTCGACTCCGAACACTGGAATCCGTCTGGCAATTTTTTTTCATCATTTTCATGACAATAATTTTCATTGTTTCGATTGCCAGACAAAAAGAAAACGATGAATTTTTCATTTTCGTTCTGCAACTTCACCCCTATGAATCACCCTTTCGACTATTTGAAACCGTCTGGCATTTGAAAATTGGGAGTTACTTATTGATGTCTATTTCTGTATCAAATGCCAGACACTTTGAGATCAGTGAAAAATTAATTTATTTATGCAAAAGGAAATTAATTTTCCAAATTTTTGAACACGGGTCGGCCCTTCAAACCAGCCTTATTTTCATCACCTGAATCACACTTTTCATACCTCTAAATGCCAGACATTTATCGATGACTCCAAATTCATGTGCGCTAGCTCACGGTCTATATTACATACCACATCCGAATTATGATAGCTTCCATTATTATTGACTATGTGCTTCCGATGTGTCGCCATTTTTATCATTATTGTTTTCCGTATTGCCGTTCGTGATTTGTGCACCCATTCTCATTGTTTTAATTTTGCACTACTGTTCCAAGTTGAAGTTCAATGTTTACGAATAGATACACCTCTCGGAAGGCAATGGCAAACCACCGAGCAGTATTCTGCCTAGTAAAGCCTCTCTGTAAAGACGTTCGGAACCGTCGTAAAACTGTAGGTCCTTTCTATTCGTGTATCGCTGTATCACGCACAGCACGAGTAGTTGTAGAGAGGTCGCCACACCCTAAACCGGGTACGGCACCACAAGAAGAACTAGATATATGTAAGTATATACCCATATGACTTTTTTCCATATTAAATTTATAACTAACTGCATATTATTGAAAAGTCAACACCTTATTTGTGTAGAATTGTGTGTAAACCTTAGTCTTTTGTATTTTTCAGAAATAGTAGATGAACAACTTGAAGAAGAAAGCAACTGACTAAAGTACAATTATGAACCTTGAGGGAAGTTCTAAATCTTTGGGACAGGACTTCAGAGTATCGAATGAATTAATTTTCAAACACCCTATTTATTGATTACTAAAGTTGAATAAACCAGCCTGTTAACATTGTCTTACTTTCATTACATAATTAAAATTGGTTCTGTTTCCGAAAAACAACATAGTACGTATGAAATAATCATTTAGTGAAGTTATAATGAACCTGCAAAAATCTCTGATATTATATCAGTGCAGATAAATAATAACCATAGATTTATGGACAAAAAGAGAAAGGTTGTAGTATACATTGTCATATAAATGCTAGGTAATACCCTTATTTTGTTATGTAGTATTCCATGCCACCGATAAATGAGAACAAATCGACAAGTAGGAGTTACTTGTTTGTAGTGGTAAATAATAACCAAACAGGAAAATTACTTGATGCTTTAAGCTTCAGTATTCAATATTGTTTGGATCATACTATTTTGTAGTGGTAATATTTAATAAATATAGTGATTGGCGCCTATTTGACCACAACGCTTGGTATAATATAGTTATCTTTCGGTATTCACGACGGATTATTTTTTTCAGTGAATGAAACTAAATTGCCTAGAAACGCTGGATTGATAAATATGGACATTCAGGCCTCCTATTGGATAACCAGATTGACCATGTTACAAGCCCCCTTCTTAATCTCTTCCAAAGCATTCGAGAAATGTATTTAGTAGGTATTCATTTAGCGTCCGAAGTAGGTGAAGTCTCACCAAAACGTAATTCCTGCGTTATTGTTTTCAATATACACGTAAATTGTTATATAAACATTCCATCAATATATTTATATTGATCCATTTACTTACATCAAGTATCGGCCTTATCAATTCAGAACTTGTATGTTATTTTCCTCAGATGTACAAGTTTTTGTAGATTGTCTGTCTGCGTAAGTATTAACTTCATTCTTCATTTTGTATATTATAGACGAATAGAAGAATAAGGCAGGTGGTTCGGGGCAAAAAAGGTCTATGTATGTGAAAGTTTCATACTCATAAAAGGTACCTCAGGTTATAACTCGCTTGATTGACACTGGCTGATCCATGCTGATGAAAATGAATTTGGTTGAAGAGTCTTGTCGATTAATATTATTTGTTAATTAAATTATTTGACAGCCTCCTTCGTGTTTAAGATCTCTTGAGAATATGAACTGTGCTTTACTCATTACAACATTATTCAATTTTGTGGGCATTTATAATTAGTTTTTGTAGTGGAATTATTCGAATGTTTATTGCTTGACAATTTCTCTGTCATCGTTCATGAGTGAGTACTAAAAATGTTTTCGCATAAAATTTTTCCATTAGGGCACCGTCATTATTTCACATGCTTTCGAGGAAGTCCGGAATATAATGACAAAATATTAACTGTTTAACAAAGTCGGTTTGCAAACTCAAATGGCCAGTTATTGTTAAAAAGTAATATATAAATATATATATATATATATATCT
>JARQZK010003619.1:432500-460000 GCA_030704885.1 Cynegetis impunctata
AAGTGCATAGCGTTGAGATGCGATTCGAATGGAATATGAAATAAATTTAAAACGACGCTTTAATTATCAACAGTAATAATAATAAGAAAATATTATCCAAAAAAGAATTAGCGAAGTGCATCGCGTACCTACTGATAGCGGAGCAAGTCAGGTCGGGACCTGAATAGTCGCACGGAATACTCTACGCGAAGTGCAGCGTGGTTCAGGAAAAGAGTTGAAACCAACAAAGGATCGTATTTCAACATGAAGTCAATCCACGTACCAAATTTCAACCCTCTAATTCAATCTGCAGAAGCTTTAGTCGGGGCAAACTAACATAATCTTAATCAGAATACGGAAAAATAGAAACCAGAACTAGCCCAACGGGAAATGGTTGGGGGGGTTACTAACATGAAAAAAAAAATAAATGCAGTTACTGACCTTGGGGACTAACTTAAGGGGGGGGGGTAAAGTGAAAAAAATTCAAAGTCAATAGTTTGGATGCGTATTACGAGAAAATTTGACGTCGGAGATGAAAATGTTCAACAGCAAAGTTGTAGGTAATAAAAAGATCTTTCATTTTTGTTGAGGGGATTTTTCATCATAACCTCAAAATTATCGAGAAATTTAAAAATTTTCCAAAAAATAATAAAATTTTCGTTTTTATATTATAACTTTTATAAAAATCAATGAATTGTTATGAAACTTGGTGAAAAGATACCTTTATATATTACAAACAACCAAAAAATTTTCAGAAGAAAATAATGGAAAATTTTTGATTTTGAATTAAAAAAAAAAAAAAAAATCCTTTTTTCAGACGAAAATTGTACGGTGGAAAATCATCGTAAATAGATTTTTCATAACTCATTTTGTTTGTTTTTTCGTCTACTTTTCGATAAATCAGAGACACAGTATAGCTTCTATTTAAGAATATGCTAAAAAATGCAAAAAACGGAAAAAGTCAATTTTGAAAAAAAAAATTTTCAGTAATTGTTGATAATTTTGTTTAAATTTCAGAAAAATGTTAAAATTAATTTCACCAATCGATTCTACGTGAAAAAGTATTCAAGAAACTGTATTTTGTTGTTAAAAATTACTCCAATATTTAGGGGTGGTAAAGGGTTGCTTCTGGAGGGCGAATAAAGTAATGATCGTTCTCATGCAATTTTCGGCTAAAATTGACGTTAAACAAAAAATTAGTAATCAATAAAAGTTGTAGATTTTGAAAAATTCTTCAAGTTTTGTAGAGGCCATTTTTACCATAACCTCAAAATTATAAAAAAAATGCAAAAAATATATTTTTTTACATTTTTTACTTTTTTAAACTTTCTCATTATTTCTTTTCTTCTTATTTTTGTGTACTTAGTAGACAAAATGTGTGGTTGAATAAAAGTATTATAGTAATGATATTAGAAAACTTTAAAAATTAGAAAAAATATACGGAAAGATTAACGCGCATGATCAGAACTACAGACAGTACACCTATCTCTCAATCATAGAGGCTCTATGGGTATTTGTTGTACACGAGGCTTTTATTTTCCGCCATACCATTGCTACGCAGATCTCTGCAGGAGTTGTCAAGATTCTGGTAATTGTTGCAATATACAACAAGTTTCAGAAGATGTAAGCGATGGTGAAGACGAAGAGCCAAGTCCTCAAAATAATATAAACAATGAGGAAGTCGAAGATGATTTTGAAGAAGAGATGGAGTGTGAAGATTCGCAGTTTAGCGAAGAATCGGAGGGTGAAGAAGAAGAACTGATTCATGTAAATAAAAGAAAAAGATTAGTGTAGTTTGCAATGTATATTTTTAAGATTTAATCATTTTTTTTATAATAAAAAGTTCTTTTTTTTTAGTTTTGATCATATTTTAACAAAATAAATACATATTTTCCTCATGAACTTCCTATGAGTTTCCTCCAAATCTTGAACATTTTTTCCAAATTAAAGTTACAACTATAATACTTTTAAATTTCTCGATAATTTTGACGTTATGATGAAAAATACCCTTAACAAAAATGAAAGATCTTTTTATTACCTACAACTTTGCTGTTGAACATTTTCATCTCCGACGTCAAATTTTCTCGTAATACGCATCCAAACTATTGACTTTGAATTTTTTTCACTTTACCCCCCCCTTAAGTTAGTCCCCAAGGTCAGTAACTGCATTTATTTTTTTTTTTCATGTTAGTAACCCCCCAACCATTTCTCGTTGGGCTAGTTCTGGTTTCTATTTTTCCGTGCTCAAATTTAGTTTGCCCCGACTACTTTGGAGTTGAAAATTTCAGAAACCACGAAAGCCGCTGCAGATGCCAACAGGGAAAAATATATGTATAAATTTTTTTAATTGAAATCGAAAACAATACAATAATTATCAAACTAGGTACACTGTTTTTCCTTGAAAATGTAGAACCTGTCGTCGAAATATCTTCTTATATTTTTAAGAACATCTTGAGTTAACTTGGAACTTCCACATTTTGTCGTCCTTTTTTCCTGAAAAGAAACCTTATGAATCTAAATTGTTTCAAGAATTCAGAGTAACTGCCAGAAGAACTTTCATATGATGTATTTATTACACAATATCAATCAAAGTTTTCATCCAGATATTTAGATCTACCAAGAAATTCCAACTGAAAAATAAGTACTTGTCTAAACCAATATCCTGAACTTAAAAATCCACCTGGTTTGGGAATTTTTTCAGAACTCATATTAAACGAATTATTCGGGTGGAAAGTTCAATCTGGGCCAGTCTGTATAATAGAGACGTTTGCACTTTAGGATAGCCCACTGAAAGATGGTGATAAACGTAACTACTACTGTCTGATATCGGAAACTGGCTAATTGCAATACGAGTGGATCATCGTAGGAAAATAATTTTGCATTTGGATCCATGACGTCATTATTTTAGCACTGTAATCGCGAATCTAGCTAACCTCAATTCTGTATTTGGATTATAATTTAAGTTTCATTTGTGCTTAACTTAACGAGATTTTGATAAACTGTTATTGGGGTTATTTTTGAACCGATTTAAAATGTTTAAGTGTATTGCCTGTGATAATAAAATTTACTCTACCGAAAAAGCATTAAATAAACATAACAGACAAGTGCACAATATATTTATAGAAGTATTATATGAGTGCCAGTTTGATGATTGCAATGAAACATTTTCCTCGAAAAGAAAACTGCAAGAACATCACAGCAAGATTCATAAAACTTTACTCACTCAAAGCAGTACATTTCAATGTAACGAATGAGGAAACCTTTATTCATCCAGAAACTATTTAGAAGTGCATGCAAACAAACATCGAAGTCCAAGTTTACATATTGAACAAAATGACAAATATGAGTGCTATACATGTGGGTCTATTTTTTATACCAGAAATGAAATATGTAATCATGTAAAACTACATAGTAGACATAAGAAACTCTTATGCCCATTCAGTTATTGTAAAGAATCTTATAACAGGTACATACATCTTCGCAGGCACATCTCAGAAAACATATGAATTCAGTACCAAGGAAGGGGAGCAGGTTTTTTCTTAACCTTGTCTTCTTCGCTTTTTCTGTGGAGGATTTTATTCCATTTGAAAGTTGACCAACTTTCTTCGTTTTTAGTCTTTTTCATATATTTTAATTATTTTTTGTCTATTTTCGAAAAAAGTATTGAAATTAATTAATAATAACTTTTATTTTAAGTTTATAGTTGCTTTTTTGTTGATTAATAAATAGTTATAAAACAAAAAGGTCTTTATTTTAAATTTGGCGAAATTTAGTTCACCCAATCTGAAACCCATGGCCCCACGGCAAATCGGTGTTTTCGAAAATGCCGCCATAAACAACTCTGGCAAGTGACGTCATGGATCCAAATGCAAAATTATTTTCCTACGATGATCCACTCGTATTGCAATAAGAAAAAATTGTGCAAATAATGATAGACAGTATCATGCTGGCGACATTATGAATTAGTCAGAGGATTGCAAAACTAATTCAAAAAAAAAGTATCATTTAAATATAAACACTTTTTCAAAGAATATCAAAGTTCACTACATATGTAAAATAAAATTGAACTAAATTCTTCTCCTAAAAAACACACAATTAAATAAAATACTTTGAAAAGTTTATATAAAATTTTGTGATAGTTTACTTTTTGATTCTCTCGAAATGTTTTAAAAAGATCAACGAAATTTTAATTTTAATGTTTCGATCTTCTGATCACACATCCTATTAAGTTAACATAATATCACTGGGCATGCACTGTTTCATTTGAAGAAAACTGTTTTTCATATTCATTCCAGTCATATTGATCAGAGATAATATCAAATAAAGTTTCTTTCGGAGATGAATTGATTACAAGTCAATAAATTTCTTGATGGAGCATTCCTATTTATTTTCCATTTTTCAAGAAGATTCTGCATGATAGGAATCATTAAAATGCAACCACAATTGAATAAATTCAAAATAAATTTTTCGTATACAAAGTTATAATGCTATGCTTCATAAATGGGTGTGCTATGTTAGGGTTGACTTCCGTTACTTCTATGAGGGGCCAGTAGCGAATAAACAATTTCTACTGATGAAAAATCACCTGATTTACAGATCAGACAATTAATATTGTATTCTTTAATCAAGTTATGTTGAATACTGGTGCACTGTCTACATTTGAGAATATATAATCGGTATTGTTATTTATCTAAGGATTTTATTTATAGGAAATATAACATTTTTATGTTCAACTTCAATATTTTATTGAGCTAGGATAATCAGTTGTTATTTTGATGCGGGTTCCAAATTTAAATTTCGATTTCTATTATGTATAATGAAAGGGAAGCCAGAATTTGCTTTTTCGCTTCCACCGTTTTTAAGGATGAGAAGGGTTTTCAAATATTTGATGGAGAAAAGAAATTTACTATTTGAGTACAAGAAAAATTGTATTCACTTTTTTATCTTGATTTATCCCTGTGCAGTATTTGGTGTATTGTTTTATTCCTACAAATACGTAGAGACTCCTCTCAGAGCTTCTAGTTGATTGAGAACAATTTGTGGAAATATTTATGATTTCATGAAATACATCAACTATGAAATGGAAATTTCTTCGAAGATGAAATAAATTCAAGATTTTCATTATCATCCCATCCTGGAGTACTAAGATATGACATTAAAATATACTTTTATTTCTAAGTTCAAAATTTAGAATTAAAAATGGAATAGAAACACCGAAAAATTATTTATTCTATTTGTCTAATCAATCGATGTGTTGAACATAAAGCGTATAAACGGGAAGAGATAAGATTCTAGAGAATCATACCCACATATCAAAATTAAATACATTCGTTATATTATACTGAATTATTGTTAGAGTATTATATTTTTGGGCGTGTCCCTATTATGCTCTAGTAAAAAATTAACATGAAATAATATTTATTAAGGAACGCAATATCTTTCAATTATGGAAAACTTGAATAATTAATAGTACAATACGTAGAATACATAAAAGCAGAGAGTTATACGTACTAGCAAACGGAGACATATACCTTTATTGACCAAAAATTATTCTTAAACTAAGAAGATGTAAATTAGATAATATTATTTAAGTTTCACTAGCAGTATGACAATATCAAGAACCACTAATTTTTATTTTGTTGTCAATGAAATTAACATTTATTTTTTTTTATTCTTTGAAACGAAAATGACTTGAATTTTCTAAAACTTAGTTTAAATTCTAATTTTATAACGATTAAATCCAGACATATTAATCGAAAATAACATTGTCAGACATCTCTTCACTTTTTATCTTACAATGATTAGATCTAGAAAAATCGGTAATGAAATTGTCTTAAATATTTCATACGTTATATTTTGTTGAAGTGCTTAATAAAAATAAATATTATTTGTGCGGGACATCGTTACAAGAGAAAAAAATCCGACTGGTGGTGACAAGTGACAAACAACAAGCATTCTTTTAAAATATACTTCCTATTAGTATTTTTGTCGAATTAAAATCCACACCACAAGGCTAGGGATGATTGAGATGAAGATTTAAACCGACTTAATCCATTTCGACATCATTGGTCCAGTAAGGATATAATTAACCCCTTTAGATATTATAATTTCCGAGGTGTTGTGTGAGACCAAATCGAAGCATGCAGTGTCAACTACAGATCGTATGTTATTGAAATTTTCAATGAAGATTAGGTTGAAAATTTGACGCGTGCTGGGGATTTAAATTTTGTGGTACATTCTCCGTGTGACTTCGGAGAGACTGAGTTCATCTTAAATGCGTTGATTGTATAACAGTGATGTGTTAATTTGATTTGAACTAGACAGTTTGTTTCGCAAAGCAATTGAAGATTTCAAAAAATTAATGGTACCTACTCATAGAGATGGATATTTTCAAAGCTGTTATTAAGGTTTCATACAGGGATGAAAAGCTTGTTATAAGTACTCCGCTACTCTAAATCTGCATTCACAACGCATCAATAAATTATAGACACTGTCCAGTCACCCCGATCCAAGAACCAGGGCCGTAGCCAGCACTACTTTCTAGAGGGGGCTAGATAAATTCTTGAGGGGGCTTGTTTTTTACAAAGCACTAAAATAAATATACTCGAAGAAAAGACAAGAATATACAGCTTTTTCTGTCTTTTTACCTAGAAAAGTATACTGGAAAACGAATATTCATTGAAAAACATTTTTGAAAAATAAAAAAATTTATTCTAATAAAAAATAATAAATAGAAAATTGCTCATAGAAAACTCTGAATAAATAAAACAAATAGCTTATAAATAGACAACCAAGTTAATATTCTCTCTCTCTCTCTCTTGCTTCGTCACTTGTTTGCGCTTAATCGTTTTTAGTTGTGTTTCTATTTCCACTTACGTAAAATATAATATTCTGAATTTGAAAATGAATTAAAGGCTAATAATATTTTATCTGAAGGGGTTGAAGAAATTAAATGAAAATGTGTGGATTTTATTGAAGTACTTTTACTTGAATTAATCAAACAAATGGCCTAGCATTTAAATATTTTTCGGCAGATAAGAAGTTATAGTCCTGTTTTAATTTTAAATCCAGTCCAAAGACCAAACTTTTTTGAGATGCCACTTACTTGTAACTCTCAATAAAATATCTCATATAGAGATACAATATAGAAACTTGTTAAATGTCAATTGGAAAGAGTTGTTTGGTGAATCAGTCCCTAATAACCCTATAATTATTTTAAAGAAGGTTATAGATTTAAAAAATATCAATTCATGTTTAAAAATTTAGTTCTATTTGCATTTACTCTTCTTAGCTTACTGTCATCCAATGCATTCGTGGAGAGAATATTTTCATTGATGAATATTTTTAGATGTAAAATTCGAAACAAAAAGATACTAAAAATGTTAAATTCAGTTGTGTCTATTAGATCTCAGATCAGTAGCAGAACCAATCCACAACTTCAACCACAGACAAAGATGATGATGATGATGTAATGATGTGTTTTCTCCGATCGTGGGAAAAGTGACACTATTTTGACCTGTTTTCTATGCGAAAAGCTCAACATTCCAGAATAGTGGTCAGTTGCTAAGCAATTAGAAAATAATAGTGCGGTAATATTCTTACCGCACTGCTGTAGCGTGCGGTAATGTAACAAATGGATTATTACATTAAAATGAAACAAAGTATGGTTTTAATTTTCATAATTGTTGTTAATATTTACATTTTTTGTATCCTGTAGCTTGACGTTTCAAAACTGCTCTCAGTTTTTGGTACTGGGCAATATTAATATTATTTTTAACAGACAAAGTTGATCGAAGCATGGAATAATGTGCCCACAACGTCGAAGATTTCATTGTTTTAGCCAATTCAGCAACATACGCCATCAGTATATTCTCAGAAAAGGATACACTGTTGTTTTTTCTACAAAAATTCATGAAGCGTTGGTACGCAAGTTCATACTTCTCTCTGGATTTCGCCGGAAGTAAATTAAGTGAAGCCACGTTCGCGGCTTCTACTAGTTCAGGAGCCGTGCAAGACAACAAATAATCACTATCAGTGTTCATGTTTACTAATTCTTTTTTAATTCCTTATAAAATACAACGAATCAAACAAAACCAGCTTTAAAATTATTTTACTTTTGTCATAACAGAGTAATTTCCATGGTTACTACTTCTATATTTCAATATGAACATAGAGAAACCTATTTAAACTTACTTGATTACATCTTGGATGAAATATTTTTTAATTAATTAATTTTTTAAATGTAAATCAACGATAGGAGAAAAAATAGTATGTATAATTCGTGGGAAAAGCATATTCCCAAACTCCTGTGTTACCAGACTCGTCGCTACGCTCCTCGTCTGGTAATTATCACAGTCGTTTGGGAATATTATGCTTTTCCCACTAATAATACAATATACTATTGTGAACAGTTTATATAGAAATACAGATATTTGTATCAGAATCGTGGTTTTGATTGTAATAGTAATTCAAGTCAAAAGTCCCGAAAATACCTATTATTGTTTTTTGGATAAATAGGCAACATGTTGGGTGCACTATTTTTTCGTGCGGTTGCGAAAAAATCATGATTGCAATTTTGGGCGACAAATTAGGAGCAGAACACGTATGAAATATTTGCTAGAATGAGTGAATTTTATATGCAAAAATATTTATTACCAATAATTCCCCGTTAACTTGTCGCAACCACGGTTGCGCTTTCGGGCGAGAACTCAGCTTCTTAAGTGTAACAAGGCTCTGAAAAATCTAGCAACCCTGCTAGTAGCCGCTCGTTTGTTGCTATTTTATTCTAGGGTAAAAACGTCAACATGTTTTGCGGGTTAAAAGATGCCGTAAATAAATAATCTTAAGTCAGTTTTACAATAAGTTAGATTTGTTTGTAACTAGGCTAGTTTTATGTTTCAACACAAATATAAAAATTTTTGGTTTGTAATAATTCTGGTATCTTTTTCAGAGGGGGCTTTAATAATTCCAGCCCCCTCTGACGCCCTCTTTGCTACGGCCCTGTCAAGATATGCATACAGCTATTTCGATTTTAATAGATCTCTTCAGTGGAGCTTACTTGACTCGGAATGAATTGACATACTTCTTATTGTTCCCCAGTAAAAATCGCGTAGAAACTTCTATACGGATAACAATCCATATCGATCTTCGCCAATAATATCAATTAAAATTGTTTAATAATTTGAAATTTTCAAACAATTCTGCAAGGGAGCTGGTTATAAGTATTCCGCGACGTGAAATCTGCATTCACAACGCAACAGTGAATTATAGAAACTGTCAAGTCGCCCCGACTAAAGATCTGCATACAGCTGTTTCGATCTTATTAATCTCTTCAGTGCGGCATACTCGAAAACTGCAATTATTTGATCCATTCTATCTCAAAATGAGTACAGTCTGTTTGATAAAAGAGTACAATGTACATGATATAATTCCATTTCATATGATGCTTTTTCATTGGTAGGTATTTACAGATCAGCATTATACAGGATTTTTCCTTCAATAACAAATGAAGGAATTTACGGAATATATCTTACAAATAAACTTCATAGAACGTGTCATCAAATGGTCATTTATTATAGATATTAGGAATCCATTTATGCATTGGAAGTGGGTGTTTTAAAAAAAAACGGCCAAGTGCGAGTCGGACTCGTGCACCGAGGGTTCCGTGCAAAATTTTTATTATATGATGTAACTAGAAATTTACGGTTGTCGCTTTATCTGTGCTATAAGACGTTGCTTCGTACCAAATTTCAAGATTCTGAGTTCACGGGAAGTACCCTGTAGGTTTTGATTCCCTTGCGAGTGTCGGAAATTTGCGGCATAAACGGCCGTATCTTTTGATTGCGTTGTCTTCGAAGTTTCATTTTTTCACAGCTCCAAGGGACAGTAAGCCTGAGTTTTTGATATGAATTCCAGCTTGATACCTCCACGCGTTTCTGAGAAAAAGGGTCTTGACAGACAGACGGACAACAAAGTGATTCTATAAGGGTTCTGTTTTTTCCTTTGGAGGTACGGAACCTTAAAAATACTGGAAAAATACGCAAAGCGTGGTAGAGAAAAAACTGAAAATGATAAACCAATGTTGATTTGGTTCCATAATTAATCACTCAATTTATGTGAATTGAAAAGTATTTGTTTGAACTTGTTCAACAATGTATTTTCATAAGAGGATTTCCGGATTTCCATTGTCTATAGAGGGTAAAGTTGTATCTAAAATATACTTAAATAGAATAAAAAAATTAAATGCAATAGGATCCGTGAACAGCTCAAAAAATAAATCTGAAGTTTAGTAAAAATAATAAATTGAAAATTGTATGTATCTGCAAAATAAGTAAATGTGGATTACTAAATGAATGACAAGTTAAAACAATGAAGTTGAAGAATAAATGCACGACGTTTCGTCTAAAATTGAATACAGAGAAATAATAAATCGAATAATCATATTACTAGTCTGGATTATATTCAAATAGCATTATTTGCTGACAAACTGCTAACAATAATAAGTCAAAAGTTAAGTATTCATAAAAAGCAATTACTAGTGACATGACACGAACCATTCAAATCTTTCCAGTATAATGAAACCTGCAGTAGGTCACGCAGAGAATAAAAAGAAAAATCTGGGGTGGAAGACTAATGCCTAAAAGTGCACGCAGCACTCGTCAAATCAATTGAACATTGTTTTAAAGAGTATAATCGAGTGTAATCTGCAGAAAAGGAACACAATGGACCGCGAACAATCAAATATCACAATTTGGAATAATATAACGGCCTATAACAAAAAAAACGGTTTGCGTGAAGCTACAAGCATTATTCGGGCGGACTTAATCAGGAGGTTGGTAAAATGGTTGGTAAAACGCTGCTCTCGCTTCAGAATAATTTAGACAAAGAATGAAAGCAGTGGGAGGCTGGGCACACATGCTGTGACAATACGCAGGGCCATTATATTATTATTCCTCAATGGGGATCACTATATCAGCCTATTGCTACTGAAAAGGTACTCTCGACTTTCAAAGATTTTCAATCATAAAGAAACTCATCGAATAAAAGAGACGGGAGTTTGAAGGAAACTTACAAATAATTGCATTTTAACGTTCTTTTCCGGTCTGTTAATGTGATATCCTGCGCTTTATTTTATTCTACTTCTTGCTCCGTTTCTTTTCTGTCGTTGGGTTTCCGTGTTATACTGTTCCCCATTGTCTCCATTTCTTTCAGTTGTTTGTTTTTATTAACTGAGAATATTCAGTTACCAAACTGGAATGGAATCCTGGAAATACTGAACGTATTAAGTCATTGTATGCCGATATTTTTGTTTGTAAAACAGGGGGACTACATTATTCATTATGACCGAATAGAGATTACAGATTCATATTTTGGATACAGAAGAAATACATTTGGTGAAAATTATTAAGCATATCAATTAAACGCCCTGAAAACGATCAAACTTGTTTGTCAAATTTTAGGTGTTTGTCAATTTATTTGATAGTCTATGGCTTTGTTTGATGCGTTTGTCAAGCAATTCACGTGTTTGAAGTGTTTGATGAAAAATTGGATTGATGGCATTTTTGACAACTAAATTCAAAACCGTACGGCTCAATTTTCATGGAACGCGTCACGTCACGTCAACGAGAAAACCGTAACTGAGGAAGAATTTGACCAATTTGTTTGATCGTTTATGCCATTGCTAGAAGAACACGTGAAGTTTGTCAAACAAGTTTGTCAAACAAATTTGATCGTTTACAGGGCGCTTGTGATACACTCTGTGTAAGTTTCGATAAAAAACAAGAACGAATAACAGAAAACCGAAATAGAATTTAGAATATTATTTGTTTTATTGAGAAAAAAATTCCCGGAGTGCATTCCGTACTAAAGAACAACGCTCAATCTGCAGGAGCTGTGGTGACTAGCAAATTTTAAAAAACCATGAAAAAATGAGAATTGTTAAGATGAAAATGACGGTGGTTGGAAAAATTCATTTGATAGTTAACTTGAAAACAACCTCAGATGACAAATTTCAGCTCCTTTTTTTATGGCAGCCGCGCTGGAGATGCAAATATGTAACGTGACATATATATATATATATATATATATATATATATATATATATATATATATATATATATATATATATTTATATATATATATATATATATATATATATATATATATATATATATATATATATATATATATATATATATATATATATATATATATATATATATATATATATATATATTATATATATATATATATATATATATATATTATATATATATATATATATATATATATATATATATATATATATATATATATATATATTTATATATATATATATATATATATATATATATATAAAAATATATATATATATATATATATATATATATATATATATATATATATATATATATATATATATATATATATATATATATATATATATATATATATATATATATATATATATATATATATATATATATATATGTATATATAGATATATATATATATATATATATATATATATATGTATATATATATATATATATATATATATATATATGTATATATATATATATATATATATATATATATATATATATATATACATCAGACATCCAAAAATATTCGAAAATTGTGGTTCACGAGGTATAAAATGTATAAACAAATTACTCCCTTACCTGACGTGACTAACGAAATGATAGTCTGCAAATGTCCTACATTTTCGGGGAAAATACTATCAAAAATGTACCTATTTATGATGATGTGATAGTTGAGATTCTAATGATTTCAATAATTTATTAGATGAGAATCATACATTTAATATACATTTCAATATTTCACATTTATAGTGAGTATACGATTGAAATTGTTTCTACAAGTTTTCAGGGAAGGATTACTTTCCATATATTATTACATAGAGATTGTTTGAAATTGAACATTTGGAAATATCTAGAAATTCACAGGTATGAAATTTCTAATAACTTATCCAAATACGGTTTACCGAAGATATCATTTCTATTGTTTCATGAATGTTGTTTATTTTAGTGCAGAGTTTTTATTTATGTAGCAAAACATTTAATGTTTTGTTACATTAGACTATTTTTATAATAAGCTTATTCTGACAGGTGTTACAAAACTTTTACATGAAAAATATCGAAGTTGATTGGTAGATACAAAATAATGAGAAAGTCTTAGCCCCAGTGTGTATTCTAATGATACCTGAATACCGGCTTCTAGGAAGAAAGAGAGCGTACCGGATTATTGTTTTGAAATGTTCTAATTAGGAGAGAGTGGGGGAATCGTGGACGTGGGATAATCGCTGACATGTTTATTTGGTAATGCTGGAAAAGTATAGAAGACATTCCCAATTGCAATCGTGAGTAGATTTCGAATGCTGTGCCGAACAAAGAGTTGGGCAACGATAACGTGCTTGCTGTACAAGGTATGTCAATTTCATTTTTGTCAACAATTTCGTGTAATTTTTGAGTAAAATTGAATAGTTGTATGATATTTCAGATAGGTATAGCATAGAAATCTGGTATCTTTTTTGTGAGCTATCGGCTAATTCGACATCTGATACAAATCTAGATTAGTGTTAGTTACTGTGTCTGTTGGGTAATGGTGGACGATTTCAGTGGAGTGTTCCCATCCGTAGTTACCCGTTTATTCATTCTCTGCTTTCTGCCCTGTATCTACAAGAGCTTGTTTGTTAATTAAAAATGTATATATCTACTCAAATGTGTTTCAGATGCCTCGAAATTATGGGGGGGTCAAGAAATCGACATACCGCGCATGAATAAAACGACCAATGAAGGAGATGCGAAAGAGAATGAGTATTTTTAACGTTCTACAAAGATATTTTGAGGGCCCACGAAAACTGTACGAGAAGTGAAGGTAGATTCGTAATGACCCCCACGTGCTGTGGGCTAATATCAAAAATCAAGGTTTTAGTTTTTTATTAATATTTGATTTTATATTGAAAATTTATCCAAGTGGATTATGAGAACTTAAGATTTATTACTATAGGTAATTGAATTTTCGTAAGCTATATTAAAATGGCATCTAATTTTTCCGACAAAAGTAGAGAAAACACGTTGCTGAGTAATATTTTAGGCATTTCGGCATTTTGTTCGAAAAATATTACTTTGCTTTGTGATTTTCGATTTTTTCACAGGAAAAATTAGATGCCGAATGGTATTTGACAAGACTATTTCATGAGTAACAGATTATTCTGCAAACACATTCAATTCACTATCGAGATCGATCAGCGTCAACACCTTACTTAGCGACTCTCATGATTTTCGCGGTTTTACCGGAGATTTTCTTGATATATAGTGACAAAGTTAACGGATAGTACTAATTATTGATCTGTGATTCGTTACATCGTGTTAGTTTGATCGAAAAACACCCGCATTATATTGTTTTTCTTTTTCACTAACGAAACAATTCTAAATTATTCGTTTGCGGACGCATATAAAACGTATAGCGATATTTTTACTTGAGTAGGTACATGTGTTTATTCGATACCTTGCTATCAACATCTGTTTAGCGAGGGCCGATAAGGGATCTTCACGCTGGCTGGTAAGCTGTGTTTCTGCTGCAAGAAATCATTTGAGGAACATCTGATCGTTACCTGCAACGTGTGTCGCAATTTTTTTGGTAATTCCTGTGTCGGAATAAGTGCATCTGAGGTGCGAATTATCAACTCAAAGAAGGCCATATCGTGGTCTTGCAGGAATTGTGAAAAACTAGGAAATGATTTGAATTCTTTAAAGGGAGTTATTGTTATGATTCAGCAGGAAATTAAAGACCTCAAGACTACATTAGAAAGTGTTCAAAATGATGCCAATCCTATGTTAAGTGACGAAACTTTTGAGCAAATCATGTTAGAATTTGATAATCGTCAACAACGTAAAAACAACATAATAGTTTTTGGTCTTCAGGAGCAGCCATCTGATCTTTCTGGGGAGGAATCTAGAATTCAGGACAATTGTAGAGTTGTTGAGGTTATAACTCACCTATCGCAAAATATCTCTAACATTAATGGCTTAAAGATAACACGACTGCAAGCCCAATAGGACCACCAATAAACCTAGACCTGTCAAGATAGTCCTCCAAAGTACTGCCGATGTTCGATCCATTCTCAAACATTCTAAGACTCTTAAGAATAGTCCACAATTTTCGCACCTCTCAATTACGTTGGATAAAACACCCCGACAACAACTATTCTACCAAACTGTCAAGTCTGATATGGAAAAGCGCAAGGCTGACGGAGAGGTCGTCCAGTTGAAGTTCATACATGGAATTCCAACAATTTTTCCATTAAAAAACTAGCCTCGCCCAATTACAGTCTTTTCGGGATCAACTGCTTTTACCAAAATGTGCGCGGACTTAATTCCAAAGTAAATGACTTATTCTGTTCGGTGTCTGCCAGTGACTTCGATGTGATTTGTTTGAGTGAGACGTGGTGCTCTACCGGAGGTGGAGTTCTCGTGGCAGTCCATAATAGGTATTCATCGGAGAGCATTGATTTGTCGGCACTGCATGACTTGGCTCCATATATTGATGTAATTGGCTGTAAAATTAAAGCTGGATCACTGATGTTTGTTATTATTGTTGTTTATGTACCTCCTCAAGTTGATATGGTAACGTATGATCTATTTTTTGACTGTCTCTCAACTATTCAATCCGTACTTGATAGAAAACTGTTAATTATAGGTGATTTTAATGCACCTCAGTTTGTGAACAATTCACCTTCGGATGGGAAATGTGTTGCTTTAGCGGTCTTAGCAGAGATTCTCAACATTAATCAATTCAATAACTTGATTAATATCAATGGTAGACTACTGGATCTAGTTTTCTCGAATGTTGCTTGTCGCATCTCTCAGGATGACTTTTCTCTCGTGAGTGTTGATCCGCAACACCCTCCGATTCATTTCTATGTTTCTTGTAGGTTGGAACATGTTGTTTCCATGGGCGTGGTTCCTATGAACACTAGAGAATTCAATTTTCGTAGGGCTAACTTTCTGGTTATGTACCAAATGATAGCAGATACCACATGGGATGGGGTTTATGAGCCGATTCAGAGTGTCGATGTGACTTGCGATAAATTTTACGCAATATTGAATGATATATTTTTGCAAACTGTGCCTTATAAAATTAAAAGAAAAAGACGTTTTCCCTCCTGGTTTAATTCGACTATAAGTGACAACATATTGAAAAAAGAAACTTCACTGAGTAAATTCAGGAAGTATGGCAGTGAATTATATTTGACAAGATAAAAAAGTTTGAGAAAAGTCATTAAACATGATATTGACTTGGCTTATAAAAACTTCATTCAGAGCTCGGCAAATAAAATCGTACAGGATCCCTCCTCTTTCTGGTCTTTTATCAATGAGAAGAAAGGTATCTCTAGAAACCCTGGTGAGATGAGGGATGGCGTGGTAACATATGATAAACCTGTATCTATCGCGAACGCCTTTGCTGAGTATTTCAGTTCGGTATATGATCCTGTTGTGAATCGTGATGCATGTTATGTGAATGATTCTGGCGATCAGGATGCAATATGTATTAATTTGATAACACGAAGTCAGATTATTGTTGCTGCCAAGAAACTCTCTAATAAGCTCACGTCTGGTCCTGATGAAATACCAAGTTTTATTGTAAAGGATTGTATTTATGCACTTTCTGGTCCATTAACTCATATATTTAACCTCATCATAAGCAAAGCCACATTTCCTACAATTTGGAAATTGGCGAAGATCATACCTGATTTGAAGAAAGGAGATCCTTCTATTGTGAATAACTATAGACCAATTTCTATTTTATCCAATTTTTCTAAGGTTTTTGAAATTGTTATATATAATGTTATTTATCCATCCGTCAGGAACCATATCAAGATTGAGCAGCATGGATTCATGTCAAAGAGATCTTGTACAAGCAATTTAGTAATATTTTCTCAATATGTATTCGAGGTACTCGACTGCGCTGGTCAAGTCGATGTGATTTACACAGACTTTCAGAAGGCCTTTGACAATAATGATCATGAGCTCCTCTTATTGAAATTGCGCAACAAATTTGGTTTTTCCGATGGCCTTGTTAAACTGTTTCATTCTTACCTGATTGACCGTCGTCAGTTTGTGCGGTTGAAGGGTATAAGGTCGTCTGAGTTTATACCCACCTCTGGGATGCCTCAGGGATCGAATCTTGGACCTGTGTTATTTATTCTGTTTGTGAATGATTTAATGGATAATATTGAATCACCACATTTGATGCTTGCGGACGATTTGAAGTTATACTATCAGATTCGTGCACCTGACGACTGTGCTCGACTTCAGCTCGCATTAGATTATGTTGTCGGTTGGTGTGAAGATAATTTTTTGAGTTTGAATGTGTCAATGAATGTATGGTTTCATTATTCGCAATGGCAAGTATTTCAAGAACTCTTCAACTTTTATAAGTCTTTTTCATTCTCTTATACGTAGCAAGTCGGAATATGGTGGCATGATTTGGCATCCTATTTATTTTTGTCATCAATACCATCTTGAGGCTGTTCAGAGAAGGTTCTTGAAGTTCTTGGTTTGGAGGGAGGACAAAGTTTATCCACCGAGAGGATTAGTCATGGAGCATTGTTGAGTCGATTCAATGTAGTTTCATTGCAGGGTAGGAGAGAAATATTATGTCTCAAATTTTTACATAAATTACTGCACAACAGTATTGACTGCCCTTCACTCTTGTCTGCTCTGAAATTTCGTGTTCCGAGGCAAGCTTCCCGTAATATGGAACTATTCCACCTAGAGACTCCAAGGACGAACTTGTTAATGCAATCTCCCATTTGGTACATGGGGCATACATTCAATTTAGTTGCGAGTGAATGTGACGTTCAATTTGATTCACTTGCAGCTATTGTTAGGAGTTATGTACTTAAGTTGAATTTGAATCTGATTGAATTGAATTGAATTAAGTTAAGCTAAGTAGTGTTTCCGTTACATCTTAAATTATTTAATTATTATATTTTTTACTATGTAATTTTCTTTTCTCTTGTTATTGTTCTTGCTACTGATTTAAATAATAAATAAGCTTATTTTTTGTATTAGGTTTAGTTTCAGCTTTCGGGATACTGGTTGATATTACTTTTGCATTAATTTTGTTTTGTTTCATTTTGTTCATATTAGTTTTTTCTTTTTGTCTCTGGCGCTGTGGTTTGATTTCTTTTCTATTTAGCTATACTTTAATTATTTTCTGTAATTGGGTTTTATACCTGTTGGAAATAAAGAACTTATTATTATTATTATATTATTAACACATAGCTTACAAAACATACTACCTATTATGACAACAGCTGTCAAGTTTTGCCGGGGGTAAACTCGGGAAAACTGCTGACAGGTGCTGTCATACAGCCTTTTCATCTAGAATTTCTAGAAACTAGACTTGTAATTCAAAATTGTGCGTTTGTGATTGGTGGAAATTGAGACGAGAGAAATAGTCAGTGATGAATAAAAATTGTAAATTCATCAGGGTTCGTTTTATTTCAGTTCTCCCTTCAAATTTTCGCAATTACCCCTTCACTCACTGAATGAATAATGAAAAAAAATTCTGGAAATAAAATGTCACGAATATTTCCTACTGAGTATCACTCAGGAAGGTAGGACATTTATATATTTTTCAAATTCATGGGATCACAATATTCAAAAAAACCTGATTGAAAAAATAATACAATATCCTCTCAACTTAAACGAGTGCTCATCACACCTAACACACGCATATTTATATCTAAAGAGGTTATTGATGTGTTTGACGACAATAATCGGGCAATGAGTATTAGGTATTCTTCGAATAACCACAGAATAGCGCATGGACAATGGCACAATAGCACTGTGAAGTGACGTATATTACAAATGTATGATAGACAACAAGTCCTGACGCGTCAAGTCGAGCCAGCATTTGCTTCTAAACCACGTCAGTTCAATATGTGCTCTGTCCTTTGTCCTTCAGGATCTAGATAGCAGATATTTCACTGGTCATACATCGAACGCGTTGGTCTTGCGTTTGACACATTATTAGTGTATATTCTATGGATGTATGTTGGTCTCGATTGAGATCGTACCCTGATCGATGCAGGAATCATGCAGTAGGCGGAGCCTATAGCAAATATTCATTAAAAATGCTTCAATTGCCTAATTCCCTTAGTGTATTTCAGTAGTACTTGTTTTTCCACTAATAAATTACTTATCAATGATACCATAAATAGCTCAGAAAATGTTCCAAAAGAATGGGCTTTCAAATCTGGAAAAAAAATGGTATTTGGAATGAAGTTCCTTATCCTAGTTTACATTCGAAACACTAGGCCAATGGAGCTAATCGTAAAAATGAGAAAACATAAGCATAACAGTCTTAAGGTCAGCTGTATTCCGATTAATATGTGTTTTGATGTTGACGCTGGCGGTATGTTTAGTTTCAGTGACGGATAAATTCAATGTGAATGGAAAACAATATAGTTCTTCTTCTTTCAAGTATTGAAATGTTCTCGGGAATTTTATAGTGAAGTTAGAATCGGTAATTCATTATAGATTACGTATGATTTTGTAGTGAATTATTGGTTATAATTTTTTTCTTATAATGAAAATCATTGATTTGAATGAATACTTCAAGGAAATGAATGTTTATAATATATCTTTGAATATACATGTATATTTGTTATATATATATATATATATATATATATATATATATATATATATATATATATATATATATATATATATATATATATATATATATATATAAATATATATATATATATATATATATATATATATATATTCATTCGAATTGTTGTTGCCTGTGAACTATTTCTAATCTTTAGATAATTATTAGCAATAACAGGATTGATGAATCTCAAAAAACTTGATTTTATTAAAAAGTTGACGTTTCGCCACGACATTCGTGGCTTTATCAAAACTTTTGAAAAAATTGGAATTTCTTTGACATTTATTGATTTGAAAAAATTTGAATAGAAAAAGACTACTATGTCTCACTAAAATTTCTTTCGGCTGTGGTCGTTCTTTGTTATTCATTACGTGCTATTCATTCCAATATTAACATTCAAATCTGTTATTATTAGATGGTAAGGGAAACCACAGAAACCTTTACCCACGTAATGTTCGAAATAGGTTCAAATTATTTTGATTTTGAAAACTCAAAGAATAGGGTACTATTTATCTTGTTCTCAAAAATTTCTCTAAAAGCGCACATCAAATATACCAGAACACGAACCACAGCACTAATAAAACATAAAAACAATGAGAATCATACTTTCAACTTTAATAGCACGAAAATTTTAGAAATAGAAAAAGATCAAAAACGCAGAGAAATTTTAGAAATGTAACATATTCAAAAAAATTTAAATAAAGTCGTTAATGATAGAACAGATATCAAACATTTGAGTTCAATATACGCAGAATTAATTCTTTAATTGTTCGAAGAAACAACATAAATCAAAACAAACAAACTCTAACCATAACAACTCATCTTCTTAGACAAAATGTAAACATCTAGAATTTTCAATTTTTCTAAAAAGAAAGTATAGTTTAGAACATGTGATCTAAAAAATTACAAGTAATGTCTTTTTAAAGACAACAATCAAATATTTTAAACCTATTTTGTACATTACGTGGGTGAAGGTTTCTGTGGTTCCCTTCCCATCTAATATCAACGGACCTGTCTGTTGATATTGGACTAAATAGCACGTAATTAATAACTGAAGACGGCCACAGCCGCAATGAGAAATTTTTGAAAACAAGATAAATAGTACCCTATTCTTTGACTTTTCAAAATCGAAATAATTTGAACCTATTTCGAATATTACGTGGGTAAAGGTTTCTGTGGTTTCCCTTACCATCTAATAATAACAGATTTGAATGTTAATATTGGACTGAATAGCACGCAATAAATAACAAAGAACGGCCACAGCCGAAAAAAATTTTAGTGAGACATAGTAGTCTTTTTCTATTCAAGTTTTTTCAAATCAATAAATGTCAAAGAAATTTCAATTTTTTCAAAAGTTTTGATAAAGCCACGAATGTCGTGGCGAAACGTCAACTTTTTAATAAAATCGTTTTTTGAGATTCAACAATCTAAAGATTATATATATATATATTATTATTATATATATATATATATATATATATATATATATATATATATATAGGTATGTATATATATATATATATATATATATTCATATATATATATATATATATATATATATATATATATATATATATATATATATATATATATATATATATATATATATATATATATATATATATATATATATATATATATATATATATATATATATATATATATATATATATATATATATATATAATATTATTTTTCCCATTATATGTTTTAATGTTAATACTTTTGGTACTAATGTTTTACCTTAGGACTCCTTCATTTTTATGGTTCCGTACCCAAACGGTGAAAACGGAACCCTATTACTAAGACTTCGCTGTCTGTCCCTCCGTATGTCTGTCATCAGACTGTATCTCAAGAACCGGGATAGCAAGACAGTTGAAATTTTCACAAATTATGTATTTCTGTTGACGCTATGAAAACAAATACTAAAAATAAAATTAAATAAATATTTATGGGGGCTCATATACAACAAACCCGATTTTTTTGCCCTTTTTTTCTCGATATCAGTAAATAATAACAGGTAGGCACTTTAAATATTCAAAAAAAACTAAGTTGTATTTTCAATTTAATATTAAATAATAGAATTAAAATAAAATAAATATTTAAGGGGGCATCGTCAATGGTACGGAACCCTTCGTGCGCGAGTCCGACTAGCACTTGGCCGGTTATTTACTATTACATTCATCCTCCCAGGGGATATGTTCAGTTCTTATATTTTGAACTTCGTCAATGAATTGTGCAATATCAAAAGCAATAAAGCATATTTTTATTCGATTTGATTATTATTATCAGAAGATATGTTACATTATATTAGGTACATGTAATATTAATGAACAATATTGATTTTGTTCTATTTAATTCTGAATAAAATGATTTGTCTATCTTATCTAGTGTATGTTCAATGAACACTATATTAGGTGGTAGGTGTTGAAAACTTTAAGAAATTCTATCATGGTCGTCTAGAATGTATTTAATGGTGTGTTCTAGGCGCGGTTGTCTTCTTATTACTTCGTACTTGATGCAATCGATGAGGAAGTTCTTAATGGTTATGGCAACGTAGCAAGTATTGGTGACTGAAATTAAGATCGTAGCGCCAGTACGGCTAATATCGGTACTACTCTCTGGGCCATTAGCGTTTTGTTTACATTGATTCGGAATGGTATTCACGTTAATTTCATTTTGAGTTTTCGATTGTTTGGCTTCATAATTTGTGTTTTTTGGACTTCGTATTTTCCAGTGGTCTATTGTATTTCGATTGATGACAATATTATCTCTGTTCAACAGTAGATAACCTACCTACCTCAAGTTGAAATTTACACTGTGAATTATTATCATTGAACATGAAAGTCAATAATAAAATAAAGGAGAGGATGGGGAAATTGATTGGTTGGAAGAATTATGTGAATATTTATTTAAAAAGTAAGAAAAGTTTCAAGAAAACATCGCTGAAATGGCTATTTTCATTACCAACTGAAAGGTTTTGAGTATAATGGACAAAACTAAGTACTTACCAGCAAAACTGAAAGAAACAACATGAAATAAAAGAAGAATTATCATGAGTGCTTGGATGGTTTGAACATAATGAGTTATTATATTTTTTAAATTTTACTGACGTATTACAGCTCTCCTAAAAGTATGGTGGACTACTGAGAACTGGTTTTTTGTTGATTAAATCTCTGTTTTCCTGGTCATATAATTGAATATTTTTGTTTTTACCTAGGTATAGAGTCAAGTTTCATTTCATATTATTGATGTTATGATAAACTGTTATTGTGTTAATAAACATTATATATTATTATTATTTTAATAGTTTTTCTGGTTGTTACATGAAAGAATATACAATTATCTGGAATATCTGGATGATGGCCCACGTTCAGATTCGGATAAAAGTGGAAGTTTTTTCGTGGGAAAAGCATTGTACGTAGGGTTTTTGAACCCTACATTTTCGGTTAGCTTAAAATTGCACATCATCAGTTGGTAAAACTATATATGGAAAACTCCACAAACTTACTACAGGAAAAATGATTATTCTCAGTAAAATGTAAAGAACAAATTTTCATCTGTTCAGACACTTTTTTTCAATCTTCAAGTTATGAATCCACACCTTTCTTCTGTCCATCATTTTCTTGTTTCCCAACTTTGTTTGGAATACAATTTTGAATTGTCCAGCTTCCGGAAAGGTATATAAGCTATATTCTGGATTTTTTTTGCCCAAGATGAACAATATGATACAAAACAATAGTGATTCATCTCTTATAAACGTTTATAAAAGATCTCAAACAAAATTAAACACAACTACATCTCATACAAAACACACGTAAACTGATATAAACAAAGCAATATATGGCCCATACGTTAGTAATATTCGACAACGGCTGTAGGCGAACTGCTTATCTACGTTCGTCAAAAGAATGTGTGTGGTTCTTGTTGTACCATCAGATGTTTGTGTTTGAGGATATAGTGTTCAATTCTGAGCCTTCGGAGTATTACCTGAGTTCTGCATACCACAGTAGGGACACGCTTGGGCCAAATAATTGGTTCCATTTCGTGTGTTGGCTTGTCTAGTGAATTTGCCATTTTACACTTGTTGAACGAGTGATTATGCTATGGATGTCTCGTTCAGAGCAGATAGTGAATTTTGTGTTTTGTCTTATAGCTTCTCAGGCTGCCGTGTCTGCTAGTTCGTTGGCAGAATGAGATAGAGTCCAAAGTAAAGTGACTTTTACACGAAGTTCGTTATATATTCATCAAAGTTCATTATTAAAAAATATGTAACATTGAACATGTCCCTAATGAGAATATTGATTTTGTTTTACTTAATTTTGAATAAAATTTGCACTCCTGAAAATATCACTGTTTCAAAATGTTTCCATTTCCTCTCAAAATAATATATAGATCCTTATATAAATAATTCTATTGAACGTATAGCTTGCACCTATTGAGAATAATCACAAGTAATTCTGATTTTTCTTCATTTAATTACTCTCCAACATTCATTGATAGTACATGCTATTTAATACTTAATATATAGAGAAAGTAATTTTTTCCATCATGGTAGTCCACGACAACTCTTTTCCTTTTTTAGTCTGATTAAATTCATTAATTTGAAATCACATTAACGTCGTATTATTATGTGGAACAAACAGATTCTTTAAATAGTGATCTTCATTGTCTGAGGCGATAAAATGCAAATTCAACCAAACTTTGGAAATGTTTCTTTGATTGTCGTTTTGCGTATATAGTGAAGAGCTCCAGGAAGTTGAAATCTACGGAAATAAATATATCAGGTAGGTGGAAATAAAAGCAATGAATTATATTTAATATCTTGACTCCGAATAGAACGATCCAGCCGCCTTAAATTCAACCATTGTCTTCCCTTCACAACGCGGATATAAAGTTTTCAAAACTCAAAACTGTAAAGAATATGAATGTTGGCTGGGAACGGAAAAAGAGGGATCACAATATAGTTTGGAAGAATTTAAAGTGTTGAAGTTCAGTCAGCTTCATCAGCTATTGTCGATGCAAAACGCCAGAAACTCACCCTATTAATTTGACTTATCTTAGATCTACCAAGTTTATCAAGACAATCCTGGTGCAGAAATATAAAGGGTACTTGTCTGTCTGAAGCAATAAACTCTTCGTTTTTCATCAACGGTTTCTGTGAAGCATTTGTGTTTCTTCGTTCGCAAGGCAACTTTTACTGAAATTGAACGACATAAGAGGAAAAAAAATTTTATTAATAATTTCAGGAATATTCCTTTAACGATGCAATTAAACAAAATTTTCATGCAATAAAAGTGTAGCTAGCGAATAATCTGAGAAAGCAGTAGCATACTCCGAATAAGTTATATTATGGTTTTAAGAAACTCCCTTGGCTAATACAAATTAAGTAAAGAACACTTTCGATAGAAAATAATTTCGAACTTCGATAACAACTGTTGCTATTTAATAAAATGGAAATTTGTAATGCAACACTTGTCTGAAAACCAAAAACCAAAAAAATTTAATTTTTCGAGTAGTTTTTCAGTTTGCGGTTTTTTATTACTCTATTTCATTTTTATTGAATATGAAATACCACAGAGTTGAATAATTTTCATAAGAACATATATATATATATATATATATATATATATATATATATATATATATATATATATATATATATATATATATATATATATATATATATATATATATATATAATCGATATGTTTTTTGTATCTGCTTTTCTATAGTTAATTGGATTATGGTTGGCAGTGCGAGGTAAAATTTTACAAATTTAGCTTCATTCAAAGTTTATTAAATAAACGTTTCGGAGGTCTCCTCCTTCCTCAGTATTAACTTATATTCTGCAGCAATATAGAAGTTATAGTAATTTCAACAGCTTTCAATTATATGTGAACTAACCTCTCTCATCTATTATATGGAGAAAATAATTAGTTAAAATTGTATGCTTCTCGAACAATATAAAATCACGGTTGATTTCTTCTGTTCATTTGGTTTTCTAATTTTCATAATTCATAATTTGCTGAAAATTTATCTAATTTGGTATTGTGGAAAAGAGAAATTAGACAGATTTTTAGCAAATTAAAGACACAGACACCGAAATTGAAGAAATCAAATGTGCTATATAGTATTCCATGTAAGGACTGTGACAGACAATATATCGGACATACATCACAAAGACTATATGACAGACTTAACGCACACAAATACACCAAATCCGCAACAACAGCAATCAACAAACATAAAACACTGAACAAACACGAACTAAACTACGACGAAACGAAGGTATTAAAAATTGAACCTAAACAGAAACACAGAAAGATATGGGAAATGATACACATACAACAAAACTTCGAAAAAACACTAAACGACAGACAAGACATCAAACACCAGAATCAATTTTACATAACCATTTATAACAAGACCTAAACAAAAAGAAGAAGAACGGACGGAACACAACATACTTGGCGATCATTGACAGGAGATGACATTGACATAAATGACAAAGAAACGAGCTCGAAGAAAATAGAAATTAGAAAACCAAATGAACAGAAGAAATCAACTGTGATTTTATATTGATCGAGTAGCATACAATTTTAACTAATTATTTTCAAATTGAAAGCTGTTGAAATTACTATGACTTCTATATTGTTGCAGATTTTATAATATAAGTTAATACTGAGGCAGGAGGAGACCTCTGAAACGTTTATTCATAATATGCTTTTAATGAAGCTAAATTTGTAATATTTATTTTACCTCGCACTGCTAACCATAATCCAATCATATATAAGTATATATATATATATATATATATATATATATATATATATAATATATATATACATATATATATATATATATATATATATATATATATATATATATATATATATATATATATATATATATATATATATATATATATATATATATATATATATATATGAAAAACTTGGTTCACGGAATGAACCGCGTAAAAGATTTGATGGATTCGTGGAGTAGGCAGATTGAGGCCACGAGTCTGAATTATTTCCCTTCTAATTCTCCTGAAGATGGCTTCGCAAAAGGAGCCGAAACGTCGAGATTTTTCAAATCTTTTACGCGGTTCATTCCGTGAACCAAGTTTTTCAAATACTTCCGACCGCGGAAATCTTTCTGAACATTATATATATATATATATATATATATATATATATATATATATATACATAGATATATATATATATACATATATAAATTTATATATATATATATATATATATATATATATATATATATATATATATACACATACCTCTATATTCTTTATTCGTCTGCTTTTAGCAATAGCAGGCCATTTGAGTTTATTTAAACACCGATTTTATTACACAGTTAACATTTATTCAGAAAATTAGTGAATTTCTCAAAACATTTGAAAGATTGAAATTAATTTTTCGTTTATGAATTTCAAAGGAGTGAAAATTCAAAAAAGGAGTACTATATTACCTACATTAAATTTTTTGCGGCTGTGGACCGGACGTCAGTTATTATTCAAGTGTTATTTAATCCAATATCACCAGACTTTATGCTTCAATCGCAAAAAAATTAATGAAGCATAGTTATCTGTTTTTTGACTTTTGAATTTTTGAGAACGTCATAAACACATTGAATTCAATCTTTCAAAAGTTTTGAGAAAGTCATGAACGTGACGAAGCGTTAACTATAAATGAAGTAGGTTTTCATACTTAAATGACAAAAAACATAAATAAATAGCAAAACAACACAGGCCAGAGTACTTTGAATATATGAATATATATATATAT